>JAIFGZ020000760.1:0-81480 GCA_019925245.2 Oryza australiensis
GAAGGGTTACGTGGGAGGCTACGCTAGCCAAAAACAAAAATTTTCTACCGCGCAAACCGGGGAACACTTGCAAGTAAGGGCCGATAGATCGTTACCAATTGGAGTAGAGTGCGGCGGAATAGCCAATCGGGGCAATCCGATCCGGAACGGTGTAGCGAGACTCCGGAGACAACGTAGATCAACGGCGCGCAACGTAGCGGCGCCTCTACCGGTATCCACACGTCGGGGACAGTAACGCCGTACACCCGTGTGCTAGCACGCGATGCAAGGCTAGGGTTTGGCTCGAAAGTGGGGAGGGTTTCCGTGGAGATTGATCTCGCGACACGTTGCACGCGATGCAATTGATATGCAGCGGCTCTCCACCCCTCCCTCCTTTATATAGAGTTGGCCGGCGGGATTAGTAGCCGCTCGGGACTCTATTTTGAATTGGATCTCATCCGTATCTCATATAGAGTTGGCCGCTCACACGTCGTAAGCCCATAGGACTCTATTTTGAATTGGATCTCATCCGTATCTCATATAGAGTTGGCCGCTCACACGTCGTAAGCCCATAGGACTCTATTTTGAATTGGATCTCATCCGTATCTCATATAGAGTTGGCCGCTCACACGTCGTAAGCCCATAGGACTCTATCCGATCGGATCCCTATCCGATCGAGCCGTATCCGAGTCCAACTCGAATGCCTCGTTCTTATCCCCTTAAGCGTGCGACCACGCAGAGTTCAGGTATACTCGGTTTCGGCTATAGTCTAACTTAGCCGATCGTCGGCTCGAGTCCAACTCAGCCAGGCCACAACGGCGGCGCCTAGCAAAGACATATTGACACCATAGTATACAAGAATATAATATCGGCTCACGAACCTGTAATGTGTACACAAATCCCTTTGCCTCACGATACCAGTTAAGCTATAGGCAAGATGTGTGCCATCCCTTCAATAACTTAACCATTCACTCGAACCGTATTGGATTATCCGTCGCCGATTGACTCCTCAATCAACTTAGCATGGCCATGCATTTCCATAATCCATTACCTCGAGGGCCCAAAGATATCTCTCCAAAGGAGGGGCAAATTCCATCTTGATCACTCACATCCCACTCCATGTTTCATAGCAAACCCGAAAACTACCTTTATAACTACCCAGATTACGGAATAGCGTTTGGTAGTCCCAAAGTAGGCTACTACACATGTTGGAATCTATGGTGATCTCAGGTCTAAGGACTTTGTACCAACACTACTGAGACCAACTAATGGCACATTGATTCCGTAGTGTCTCATGGTGGGTCTATCCAACAATGTGTTCTCTAACACATATGTCCATGTTTATTGATTTGGTATCTCCATACCCATGATCTATGAGACATGATCATCAATCAATAAACATGCCGATCTTAGAATCATATTTGTTCCAACAATATGACATATGATCAGGATCGTTTAGAAATAGATTCATACATATCGAGTCTCATAAATAAGTCACGTACTTATTGATCAATACAAGATGTCTATTTCATGGAACCGAATAACACTTTATTCATAAATACATAAACATTGACGTGATATCCAACATCTCCATGTTGCCTCTAGGGCATATCACTAACAATCTCCCACTTGCACTAGAGTCAATCATGTAAGTATCTAATACCTATTGCTCTTGTGTGCGCCTCATGCTTCGCCGAGGAGAGGTTTTGTCGTGGATCGGCTATGTTGAGATCCGTGTGCACTTTGCATATCTTGACATCACCTCGTCCACAATCTCGCGGATGAGATGATATCGCCGAATTATGTGCTTCCGAAGCCAGCAATGTACTCGGCCTCCGTCGTAGAATCGCAACGTATCCCGCTTGGAACTCTTCCACTGACTGCGCCTCCGTTCAGCGTAACACAAACCCGCATTGCGATCTATAATCATCCTTGTCCTGTTTGGAAGCTAGCACGGTGTAACCACTTACAACGAGCTCTTCTTCACCTCCATAGACTAGGAACATATCCTTAGTTCTTCTCAAGTACTTAAGGATATTCTTTACGCGATCCAGTGACCTTCACCTGGATCTCGATCTATCTGCTCGTAGCACTCAAAGCGTACGAGACATCTCGGGCGTGTACAAAGCATGGCATACATGATGGATCCAATTGCCGAAGCATATGGAACCATACCCATCTTATTCCGCTCATCATGTGTCTGAGGACACTGATTCTTGCTAAGATTAATGCCATGTGACATGGGCAAGAAACCTTTCTTGGAATCATGCATGTTGAACCTTTTCAACACCTTGTCAATGTATGTACTTTGGCTTAATCCAATTAGCCTCTTGGATCTATCTCTATAGATCCGAATGCCCAATATATATGCTGCCCCACCTAAGTCTTTCATGGAAAAACTATTTTTCAATGAAGACTTGACGGATTCTAGCATAGGGATATCATTTCCAATCAGTAATATGTCATCCACATATAAGATTAGAAATACAATTGCGCTCCCATTGACCTTTTTGTAAACACAGGCCTCTTCTTCATTTTTGATGAAACCAAACCCTTTGATTACTTCATCAAAACAAATATTCCAACTTCGAGATGCTTGCTTCAATCCATAAATGGACTTACGTAGCTTGCATATCTTTCGAGCGATTCCTGGATCGACAAAACCCCGAGGTTGCATCATGTATACATCCTCGCTTAGGTTTCCATTCAGGAAAGCCGTTTTGACATCCATCCGCCATATCTCATAATCGAAATATGCAGCAATCGCTAGGATAATCCGAATAGATTTAAGCATTGCGACGGGCGAGAAGGTTTCATCATAATCAACTCCTTGAATCGTTTAAAACCTTTCGCCACCAATCGCGCCTTATAGATGTGAACATTTCCATCCATATCGGCCTTTTCTTAAAAACCCATTTACACTCAATGGTTTTGACATCATCGAGTGGATCAACCAAGTTCCAAACTTGATTGTCGTACATGGATTCTATTTCGGATTTCATGGCTCCAAGCCACTTGTTGGAATCGGGTCCCACCATCGCTTCCTCATAGGTCTTAGGTTCATCGTTGTCCAACAACAATATATCACATTGTTCCGCACTGTGTACTGCATCGGGTGCACGACGTGATCTTTCGGACCTCAGTGGGGCTGGTGTATCTACAACCGGTGGCGCAACACTTTGCTCCTCATGTTGTGGTTCCGTGGTCGCCGAAACGTTTTCGGTGTTTCTTGAACTTCTTCAAGATGCACCACTGCTCCCACTAACCCTTCTTGAAAGAAACTCTTTCTCCAAGAAGACACCGTGTCGGGCGACAAACACTTTGCCTTGTTCCCGATTATAAAAGTAATATCCCTTAGTTTCCTTAGGATATCCCACAAAGAAGCACTTGTCAGATTTGGGTGTGAGCTTGTCAGACTGTAAACGTTTTACATAAGCTTCGCATCCCCATATTTTGAGAAAAGACAAACAAGGGGTTGCCCTGTCCATATCTCATATGGTGTCTTTTCAACTCGACTTAGACGGAACTCTATTTAGTGTGAGCGCATTGTTTCAAGAGCATATCCCCGTAAGGATAACGAAAGATCACTTTGGCTCATCATCTACCGAACCATGTCCAACAAGGTGCGATTTCTCCGTTCGGACATCCCATTCCATTGTGGAGTTCCTGGCGGAGTCAACTGTGGAACAATTCCACAATCTTTCAGATGATTACCAAACTCTTGGCTCAAGTATTCCCCTCCACGATCGATCGTAGAAACTTGATTGTTTTCCCTAAATGATTCGTACTTCATTCTGGAATTCTTTGAACTTTTCAAAG
Organism: Oryza australiensis; assembly: GCA_019925245.2. Lineage (NCBI taxonomy): Eukaryota > Viridiplantae > Streptophyta > Magnoliopsida > Poales > Poaceae > Oryza > Oryza australiensis. The sequence goes on from JAIFGZ020000760.1 coordinate 3,799, forward strand.
GATTCGGACTTATGCCTCATTAAGTAGATATAACCATATCTACTAAAGTCATCGGTAAAGGTAATGAAGTATTGATAACCTCCTCTCGCCGTTGAGCTCATTGGTCCACATACATCGGTATGTACGAGTGCCAATAAGTCACTTGCTCTCTCACTATGTCCGTGAAAGGTGCCTTTGTCATCTTACCAAGTAAACAAGACTCACATGTCTCAAATGATTCAAAATCAAAAGAGTGAAGCAATCCATCCTTATGGAGCTTCTCCATGCGTTTCTTATTTATATGGCCTAAGCGACAATGCCAAATAAACGTGGGGTTTATATCATTAGAGAGTTGCCTTTCCGTATTAATGTTATAGATGGGAGACGCTTCAAGATTCAAAACGTATAATCCATTCACCAATGGAGCATGAAAATAGAACATATCTCTAAGATATATTGAACAACCATTGTCCATTGATCTAAAATCATATCCTTCCGCTTGCAAACATGAAGCGGAAATAACGTTTTGACATAGTGTTGGAACACAATAACAATTATTTAATTCCAAAACTAATCCTGAAGGTAGATGAAGTGGTACTGTGCCGACAAGAACGTAGCAACGCTTGCTCCATTGCCGACGCGCAGTTCACCTCGCCCCTTCTCAATCCTCTACTTCTTCTCATTCCCGCAACGATTTGCAAATATGAGCTACGATCCGGTATCAAATACCCAAGAGTCAGTAGGTGAAGTAGCAAGATTAATGTCTATAACATTAATACCTGAAGCGTAAGTCGTACTTTGCTTCTTTTTGAGATCCTCCATGTACTTCTTGCAGTTCCTTTTCCAAGTGGCTGTCTCCTTGCAATAGAAGCAAACGGCATCGATGCCGCCGACCCCTTCTTGCCCTTCTTTGCATTGGAGGCACACGCGATCTCATCGGGAGTTAGTTTCCTCTTGGTGCAAAGTTTCTTGACGGTGGTTTGCGCCTAGCCTTCTGCATCATCATCACATGATGACCATTTTTCTGGATACTCTCCTCCTGTCTTTAGCATCCCATGCAATTCGGCCAAGGTCTTATCCATTTGTTCATGTGATAATTCAATATGAAAGGCTCGAAGCTCGGAGGGAGCGGCGGAGAATCACATCGGTAGCCAACTCTTGGCTAAGGGAAAACCTAGTTTTTCCAGACTCTCGATGTAGCCAATCATTTTTATCACATGCGGATCGACGGGACTCCCTTCAACAAGCTCGCACGCAAACGGGGACTTTGAGGTGTTAAACCTCTCGGTCCTAGCTTGGTTCTCAAACATGCCACACAGTCCCTGAATAATAGTATGAGCATCGCTGCTCTCATATTGCTTACGAAGCTCGAGAGGACATTGTAGCTAGTATGAGATAGCTTATGTCTAGGAAATCATTAGTGTGCTTCTCATAAGCCCTCCGTGCGGTTGCAAGTGGCGTTATTAGGCAAATCATTAGGATAGGGTACTTCAAGAACGTACTCCTTACGCTCTTGCTTGAGAACAATTCTCAAGTTGCGATACCAATCCATAAAGTTTGTTCCATTTAATTTTTCCTTTTCGAGAATAGATCGCAAATTAAAGGTACTGGGTGCAGTATTAACCGCCATTTATTCCACAACGAAAAAGCAAAGTTTAGCACAATGTTTATGCTATGTCTTTTGTTAAACAATTTAACATAAGACTCCCATTACGTATTTTTCACCTTCCTCTAGGTTACGTATTGGGTCAAGATCCACATGTTAATTAATTTTCTAGTGAGCTTTGGCATCACTTTGCTAGAAAATTAATAACATCGGTAAGCAACTCCTTGCTAATCACATCTCTATGTGACTCTTGTTGTTGGTGTGGCATCTCCATGCCCCGGCGCCAACCTATGCCCCAAGGCCCAAAACTGTTTTGATAGCCTTGTTAAGTAAACCAAATGCTCCTGCATGTATATGTCCGACATATACCCCCTCGTGTTATGATAGAGAATGGCACTCGCTTTGCGGACCCACCATTGACGAGCATAACGGTGACGGGTGCAACATTTGGAAGGGCATCATTACTACTTAATTTTGAGAGGATGCTATCCTATCAAACATATCACATATGAAAGCAAGAAGAATAGCATATAATGAAATAGTATGGCCCCCTTCACATGGTGATCTCCATCTCCATGTCGGCGCGAGGATCTCCATCTTCGGCACCATCTTCCAAGTGTCGAATGCTTGATATCTTCAAACTAAGCTACTACTATAGAAGCTCTAATTGAAGATTACATCGACTCGCAGGTCGTGAAAGAATATTACAAGCATTGCACGTATGAAAGAATATTACAAGGATTGCACATATGAAAGAATATTACATGCATCACATGCATCTCATACATCTCATACATACAATAGGGCCATACCATCTCAAAGCATTCTCTGCAAAAACAAGTTAGGCGTAGAAACGTTTTCTACTTATCGCAGAGCTACGGCATCGAGACGACCTATAAGGGGGGAAACCATATCGGCATAATCATATTATTACGAGATAGCTTCGGTATAATCACATTATACCGTTCCGATACACTATCAAGGAACGCTATCTCGAACCCAACTCAAACCGAGTTATTTGGAAATTGCTTCGACGTAATCACATTACGTCGTTCCGATACACTATCAAGGAACACAATTACCATCTACTCTCCTCAACGAGATCCCGTAAAACCGATTGATCTAATCAACCCGTGCGCAAAACTTGTTCCAGATCCAATCTAAAACCCGAACTAAGCAAGATTAGCTCGATACCACTGAAGGGTTACGCGGAGGCTACGCTAGCCAAAAACAAAAATTTTCTACCGCGCAAACCAGGAACACTTGCAAGTAAGGGCCGATAGATCGTTACCGATTGGAGTAGAGTGCAGCGGAATAGCCAATCGGGGCAATCCGATCCAGGAACGGTGTAGCAGACTCCGGAGACAACGCCGATCAACGGCGCGCAACGTAGCAGCGCCTCTACCGGTATCCACACGTCCGGGGACGAACGCCGTACACCCGTGTGCTAGCACGCGATGCAAGGCTAGGGTTTGGCTCGAAAGTGGGGAGGGTTTCCGTGGAGATTGATCTCGGCGACTTGTTGCACGCGATGCAATTGATATGCAGCAGACTCTCCACCCCTCCCTCCTTTATATAGAGTTGGCCGACTGGGATTAGTAGCCGCTCGGGACTCTATTTTGAATTGGATCTCATCCGTATCTCATATAGAGTTGGCCGCTCACACGTCGTAAGCCCATAGGACTCTATTTTGAATTGGATCTCATCCGTATCTCATATAGAGTTGGCCGCTCACACGTCGTAAGCCCATAGGACTCTATTTTGAATTGGATCTCATCCGTATCTCATATAGAGTTGGCCGCTCACACGTCGTAAGCCCATAGGACTCTATCCGATCGGATCCCTATCCGATCGAGCCGTATCCGAGTCCAACTCGAATGCCCGTTCTTATCCCCTTAAGCGTGCGACCCGTAGGTTCGGTATACTCGGTTTCGGCTATAGTCTAACTTAGCCGATCGTCGGCTCGAGTCCAACTCGGCCGACACATCAACGGCGGCGCCTAGCGGCACATATTGACACCATAGTATACAAGAATATAATATCGGCTCGAACTGTAATGTGTACACAAATCCCTTTGCCTCACGATACCGGTTAAGCTATAGGCAAGATGTGTGCCATCCCTTCAATAACTTAACCATTCACTCGAACCGTATTGGATTATCCGCCCGTCGATTGACTCCTCAATCAACTTAGCATGGCCATGCATTTCCATAATCCATTACCTCGAGGGGCCCGAGATATCTCTCCAAAGGAGGGGCAAATTCCATCTTGATCACTCACATCCCACTCCATGTTTCATAGCAAACCCGAAAACTACCTTTATAACTACCGGATTACGGAATAGCGTTTGGTAGTCCCAAAGTAGGCTACTACACATGTTGGAATCTATGGTGATCTCAGGTCTAAGGACTTTGTACCAACACTACCGAGACCAACTAATGGCACATTGATTCCTGTAGTGTCTCATGGTGGGTCTATCCAACAATGTGTTCTCTAACACATATGTCCATGTTTATTGATTTGGTATCTCCATACCCATGATCTATGAGACATGATCATCAATCAATAAACATGCCGATCTTAGAATCATATTTGTTCCAACAATATGACATATGATCAGGATCGTTTAGAAATAGATTCATACATATCGAGTCTCATAAATAAGTCACGTACTTATTGATCAATACAAGATGTCTATTTCATGGAACTGAATAACACTTTATTCATAAATACATAAACATTGACGTGATATCCAACATCTCCATGTTGCCTCTAGGGCATATCACTAACAAGCACATGGGTGTTCGGCGTTCTATCCCCGGACGTGTGGATCCCGGCAGAGGTCCTGCTACATTGCGGTGTTGTTCGTTGGCTACAAATCGGCTAATACCACACCCAGCACCTTTAATTTGTTCGTTGTGGAATAAATGGCGGCTAATACCACACCCAGTACCTTTAATTTGCGATCTATTCTCGAAAAGGAAAAATTAAATGGAACAAACTTTATGGATTGGTATCGCAACTTGAGAATTATTCTCAAGCAAGAGCGCAAGGAGTACGTTCTTGAAGTACCCTATCCTAATGATTTGCCAGAATGCTATCAAGCGCACACGGAGGGCTTATGAGAAGCACACTAATGATTTCCTAGACATAAGCTATCTCATACTAGCTACAATGTCCTCTCCGAGCTTTAGAAGCAATATGAGAGCAGCGATGCTCATACTATTATTCGGGGGCGTGTGGCATGTTTGAGAACCAAGCTAGGACCGAGAGGTTTAACACCTCAAAGTCCCTGTTTGCGTGCGAGCTTGTTGAAGGGAGTCCCGTCCCGCATGTGATAAAAATGATTGGCTACATTGAGAGTCCGGAAAACTAGGTTTTCCCCTTAGCCAAGAGTTGGCTGCGATGTGATTCTCCGGTCGCTCCCTCAGAGCTTCGAGCCTTTCATATTGAATTATCACATGAACAGTGATGGATAAGACCTTGGCCGAATTGCATGGGATGCTAAAGGCATGAGGAGAGTATCCAGAAAAATGGTCATCATGTGATGATGATGCGAAGGCTAGGCGCAAACCACTTGTCAAGAAACTTTGCACCAAGAGGAAACTAACTCCCGATGAGATCGCGTGTGCCTCCAATGCAAAGAAGGGCAAGAAGGGGTCAGCGACATCGGATGTCGTTTGCTTCTATTGCAAGGAGACAGTCCTTGGAAATGGGCTGCAAGAAGTACATGCGGGATCTCAAAAAGAAGCAAAGTGTGACTTCTACTTCAGGTATTAATGTTATAGACATTAATCTCGCTACTTCACCTCACGACTCTTGGGTATTTGATACCGGATCAGTAGCTAATATTTGCAAATCGTTGCGGGAATGAGAAGAACTAGAGGCTTGAGAAAGGGCGAGGTGAACTGCGCGTCGACAATGGAGCAAGTGTTGTTGCTACGTTCTTGTTGCACAGATACCACTTTATTTACCTTCGGGATTAGTTTTGGAATTAAATAATTGTTATTGTGTTTCAACTCTATGTTAAAACGTTATTTCCGCTTCATGTTTGCAAGCGGAAGGATATGATTTAAATCAATGGACAATGGTTGTTCAGTTTATCTCAGAGATATGTTCTATTTTCATACTACATTGGTGAATGGATTATACGTTTTGAATCTTGAAGCGTCTCCCATCTATAACATTAATACGAGAGAGGCAACTCCCAAATGATGCAAACCCCACGTTTATCCGGCATTGTCGCTTAGGCCATATAAATCGAAACGCATGGAGACAAGTGAGATGACAAAGACACCTTTCACGGGACACAGTGAGAGACCAAGTGACTTGTTGGCACTCGTACATACCGATGTATGTGGACCAATGAGCTCAACGGCCGAGGTTGTTATCGTACTTCATTACCTTTACGACGACTTTAGTAGATATGGTTATATCTACTTAATGAGGCATAAGTCCGAATCCTTTGAAAAGTTCAAAAAATTCCAGAATGAAGTACAAAATTATTTAGGAAAACAATCAAGTTTCTACGATCGATCATGGAGGGGAATACTTGAGCCAAGAGTTTGGTAATCATCGAAAGATTGTGGAATTGTTCCACGTTGACTCCACCAGAACTCCACAATGGAATGGGGTGTCCGGACGGAGAAATCGCACCTTGTTGGACAAGGTGCAGTCCATGATGAGCCAAAATGATCTTCCGTTATCCTTCGGGGATATGCTCTTGAAACATGTGTTCACACTAAATAGAGTTCCATCTAACTCAGTTGAAAAGACATCATATGAGATATGAACAGGGCGACCCCCTAGTTTGTCTTTTCTCAAATTTGGGGATGTGAGGCTTATGTAAAACGTTTACAGTCCGACAAGCTCACACCCAAATCTGACAAATGCTTCTTTGTGGGATATCCTAAGGAAACTAAGGGATATTACTTTTATAATCAGGAACAAGGCAAAGTGTTTGTCGGCCGACACGGTGTCTTCTTGGAGAAAGAGTTTCTTTGAAGAAGGGTTAGTGGGAGCGAGGGTGCCGGAAAATGTTTCGGCTACCACGGAACCACAACGGGAGGAACAAGAAGTTGCACCATCTGTTGTAGATACACTAGCCCCACGGAGGTTTGAAAGATCACGTCGTGCGCCTGACAGGTACACAGGTGCGGAACAACGTGATATATTGTTGTTAGACAACGATGAGCCTAAGACCTATGAGGAAGCGATGGTGGGACCCGATTCCAACAAGTGGCTTGGAGCCATGAAATCCGAAATAGAATCCATGTATGACAATCAAGTTTGGAACTTGGTTGATCCACCGATGGTGTCAAAACCATTGAGTGTAAATGGGTTTTTAAGAAAAGGCCGACATGGATGGAAATGTTCACATCTATAAGGCGCGATTGGTGACGAAAGGTTTTAAACAGATTCAAGGTGTTGATTATGCTGAAACCTTCTCGCCCGTCGCAATGCTTAAGTCTATTCAGATTATTCTTGCGATTGTTGCATATTTCGATTATGAGATATGGCGAGATGGATGTCAAAACAACTTTCCTAAATGGAAACCTAAGCGAGGATGTATACATAATACAACCTCGAGGGTTTTGTCGATCTAAAATCGCCTCGGAAAGATATGCAAGGTACAGAAATCCATTTATGGATTGAAGCAAGCATCTCGAAGTTGGAATATTCGTTTTGATGAAGTAATCAAAGGGTTTGGTTTCATCAAAAATGAAGAGGAGGCTGTGTCTACAAAAAGGTCGGTGGGAGCACAATTGTATTTCTAATCTTATATGTGAATGACATATTACCGATTGGAAATGATATCCTTATGGTAGAATCCGTCAAGTCTTCATTGAAAAATAGTTTTTCCATGAAAGACTTAGGGAGGCAGCATACATATTGGGCATTCGGATCTATAGAGATAGATCCAAGAGGCTAATTGGATTAAGCCAAAGTACATATATTGAAAAGGTGTTGAAAGGGTTCAACATGCACGATTCCAAGAAAGGTTTCTTGCCCATATCACATGGCATTAATCTTAGGAAGAATCGGTGTCCTCGACACATGATGAGCGGAATAAGATGGGTATGGTTCCATATGCTTCGACAATTGGATCCATCATGTATGCCATGCTTTGTACACGTTCGAGATGTTTCGTACGCTTTGAGTGTTACGAGCAGATACGATCAGATCCAGTGAAGGTCACTGGATCGTCAAAAGAATTTCCTTAAGGTGAAGAAGAGCTCGTTGTAAGTGGTTAAACCGACGCTAGCTTCCAAACGGATAAGGATGATTACAGATCGCAATCTGGGTTCGTGTTCTGCCTGAACGGAGGCGCGAGCCACTGGAAGTGTTCCAAGTAGGATACTGTTGCCGATTCTACAACGGAGGCCGAGTACATTCTTGCTTCGAAAGCTGCAAAGTAGGCTGTTTGGATCAAGAAATTTGTTTCGAGCTAGGTGTGATGACCGGTGCAAGCGGTCCAATGTCTCTCTATTGTGATAATAGTGGAGCCATAGCGCAAGCCAAGAAGCCGAGGTCACATCAAGTCCAAACACATACTTCGGCGATATCATCTTATCCGCGAGATAGTGGACAGAGGTGATGTCAAGATATGCAAAGTGCACACGAATCACAACATAGCCGATCCGTTGACAAAACCTCTCCCTCAGCCAAAATATTAGGTGCACACAAGAGCAATAGGTATTAGATACTTACATGATTGACTCTAGTGCAAGTGGGAGACTGTTAGTGATATGCCCTAGAAGCAACATGGAGATGTTGCATATCATGGTTAATGTTTATGTGTAAATGAATAAAGTGTTATTCAGTTTCATGAAATAGACATCTTGTATTGATCAATAAGTACGTGACTTATTTATGAGACTCTTTATGTATGAATCTATTTCTAAATGATCCACGATCATATGTCATATTGTTGGAACAAGATATGATTCTAAGATCGGCATGCTTAGTGATTGATGATCATGTCTCAAAGATAATGGTATGGAGATACCAAATCAATACACATGGACATGTATTAGAGAACACATTGTTGGATAAACCCACCATGAGACACTACAGGATTTAATGTGCCATTAGTTGGTCTCAGGTAGTGTGGTACAAAGTCCTTAGACCTCGAGATCATCATGGATTCCAACATGTGTAGTAGCCTACTTTGGGACTATCAAACGCTATTTCATAAGCTGGGTAGTTATAAAAATAGTCTTCGGGTTTGCTATGAAACATGTAGTGGGATTTGAATGATCAAGATGGAATTTGCCCCTCCTTTGGAGAGAAATCTATGGGCCCTTCGAGTTAATGGATTATGGAAGTGCATGGCCATGCCGAGTTGATTGAGGAGTCAATCAACGGACAGATAATCCAATACGGTTTGAGTGAATGGTTAAGCTATTGAAGGGACGGCACACATCTTGCCTATAGCTTAATTGGTATCCCGAGGCAAAGAGATTTGTGTACACATTATAGGTTCGAGCCGATATTATATTCTTCTATACTATGGTGTCAATATGTGTCTTGCTAGGCGCCGCTATTGACGTCGGTGAGTTGGACTCGAGCCGACGATCGGCTCGCTTGGACTCTAGCCGAAACCGATTATACCTGAACCTACATAGTCGCATGCTTAAAGGGATAAGAACAAGCATTCGAGTTGGACTTGAATACGGCTCGATCGGATAGGGATCCGATCGGATAGAGTCCTATAGGCTTACGAAGTCCGCCGACCAACTCTATGATGATTCGGATAGGATCCGATTCAAAATAGAGTCCCGATCGGCCACTAGACCCAGTCGACCAACTCTATATAAAGGGGCGAGGGTGGAGAGTTGCGGCATTGAATTTAAACTGAATCAATCGATTTGGCGGAACAGAAGTCGGCGAGATCAATCTCCACGGAAACCCTCCCCACTCCCGAGCCAAACCCTAGCCTTGCATCTTGTTCGGCGTTTTGTCCCCGGACGTGTGGATACCTGGTAGAGGCGCTGCTACGTCGCGGTGTGCTGTTCGTCGGCTACCAATCGATTGTGGTGGAATCGGTTGCGGTGGCGCATCGGAGCGAGGCGTGCGAGCGTGGTCGACGACTCGATGAATCGGCTACTCGGTGAGTCAGCTGATTGGTGAATCGGCTGTTCCCGGGAATGTTTGCATCTCGGCTTGCGAGGGAATCGAGCGCTCGGCAAATCGGTATCATTGAGTCTGAAGCCTTTATTGGATCGAATAGCTCTGATTGGCTAATCCATTTGTACTCTACTCAATCGGTAACGATCTATCTACCTTACTTGCAAGTGTTCCTTGTTTGTGTGATAGAAAAGTTTTGTTTTATGTTATCGTAGCCTCCGCGTAACCTTTCAGAGGAGAGGGACCGAGTGGAGGCAAACGGGTGCAATTGGTTTGTAGTTGAAATTTTCGAATTTCTTTACACCTCCAACTTGACAGTTTCATAACTTGTGGTTTGGGTTTGGTAAATTCCTGAAAATTTTTCTGTGGTTAGGAAGCAATCATAGAATCCATTTTCTTTGGTTTCACTCAAAGATCGCTCATAGTTTGCTCACAGAAATTCAAAAAAAAATGGGTATTTTAAATCTTGTTTGAATTTTTAGGAGGTTCCAACAGTCAAGAAAAATTCTAGAAAAATTATATTTCATTATGGTATTTAACCTAGTTTTTGAATAAATTATTTCCTGTATTACCTTATGTGCATTTCCATTCACTTTTGGGTGAGACATGGTTTTAGCCGATTAAGGGTATTTATATGCCCCTTGCATTACTATCTTGTTTTATCTGTTTGGGGCATCAAAGTTGTTTATCAAATTGAGCTAAAATCATACTGGGTTAAATATAATGTGGGGCACCTACATGGATTTTTCCCATGATTTTATCCTATGTGGATTAGTCCATAAAAAATAGGGTAACCCTCCTTTGTTTATGTGTTCCCTCCATGTTTATGTACTTAATTTGGTTAAAGGGTTCTCCATAGATTTTACTTGGGCTGAGGAGATGAACCAATAATGAGATGAGGGTTCAATGTCCAGGTGCACAAAAGACTCATTCACTAAAAGAGGTTTTGTGCATATGTTTGCTTACATGTATAAATGGATCCATGTTTAGATCCGAAAAGGTTTTGTTTTATATCTAAACTTTGATTATGCTTTGGGTTTTAAAACACTTCACCTAAGTTAGAAATGAAAGTTTTTGGTCAGGAAATGGGAGATCCTCACTCCTAGTTTTTGCATTGACTGGTTTTATTTAACCCTAGGATCTGGGTATGTGACAAAAGATCCGGGTGCAGAATCCTCACCCGAACCAGAAACACCGAAGGATGAAGAAATTCAACCTTCGGAGTTTCCTTTCTTATTCGAGGACGATCTTTTCGAAGATTATGGAAACACCTTTAATTTCTTCTGCAAAAAGAGACCATCAGTTCCAATTTCTCCTCTTGTGCCTCTCGAGGATAAATTTCTTAGAGAGACCATGAAGGGGTTAACATCCATTATGAGCCATGAGTGGTTTAAATACTACGAGCTATTGCCCGAAGCAATTCGGATTAGTTCACCTTCATCAACAATTCTTTGCGACATGAGGGGAACTTCAGTTAAGGTTCTCTACAATCCTATCATTGGGGCAAATATCATTTTTGATTCCTTAGCATTCGCACTTCGGGTGACGAACCTTTGACCCCGACCCATAAAACTTTCAAAACTCCTCGTGGAGATATTCTCGAAAGTTATGGGATTTTGCAGAACATGATCATGAGTCACAAAAATCTTGAGGCAATCCTAGACTTTCATGTGTTCGAAGTTTTAGACTTCGACATTATGATCAGGCATCAACATCAAACTCGGGAAGGATTCATTTTCCATTTCTATTTCTAGAGCTATGAATACCATAGCTGAACCCTCTCCTGAGTATGAGCCTATCTAGGAAGTTTTGGAGGTGTCTACTTTTGAATCCCTAGAATCCCTTCTTAGGAAAGAAGCTCACTTCTTTACTCAAGAAACAGACGATTATGGAGAGATAATTGAGCTCTCTAAGACAGAACCACTATCACGACCTCCGATAGAGCTCAAACCTCTACCTTCTGGCCTTTGATATATTTTTCTACACGGAGATACAGAATCGCCTGTCATCATCAGTGACAAGCTTTCCGCGAATGAGACTTCCAAACTTATCTCCATCTTTGAAAAGCATCGACTGTTCTAGGCTACTCGCTCTAAGACCTCAAGGAAATAAGTCCCACTCTCTCGCATGCATCGCATCCCTGCGATCCAACTCTCACACCTTATAGGGAACCTCAAAGGAGGTTAAATAATGCGATGAGAGAAATGACGAAAAAGAGGTCTTGAAACTCCTTCATGCCAGGATAATCTATCACGTTCCCTATAGTGTGGACTATCCCAGTTGAGGTAATCCCAAAGAAGGGAGATATGATGGCTGTTGCCAATTCCCAAAATGAATTAATTCCGTAACGCACTATCACGAGATGGAGAATGTGCATAGATTACCAGAATCTCAACAAGGCAACTAAGAAAGATCACTTTCCGCTTCCTTTCATCGATGAGATGTTAGAGCGCTTAGCCAATCATTCTTTCTTTTGTTTCCTTGATGGGTATTTCAACTATCATCCCACTTTTCCGACGCTAGCGAGAAGAGCCCACCGGATGGATTCCAAGGGGATTCCCATTCATCCCGACGACCAAAGTAAGACCACTTTCACATGCCCCTATGGAATGTCTGCCTATCGGAGAATGTCTTTTGGGTTGTGTAACGCACCCACATCGTTCCAAAGGTGCATGATGTCTATGTTCTCAGACATGATTGAGCAACTTTTGATCATTGTCTTGATAATTTAGATCAGGTCTTACAAAGGTGTAAGGAGGACCTGGTACTTAATTGGGAGAAGTGTCATTTCATGCTCTGTGAAGGAATAGTTCTGGGACACCTTGTGTCCGAGAGAGGGATAGAAGTAGAAAAAGCCAAAATCGATGTTACTGAAGACTTCCACCTTCTATAAATGTCAAGGGAACCCGAAGTTTCTTAGACCATGTGACGTTCCACTGATGGTTCTTTAAGGATTTTTCTCAAATCGCTAGACCCCTATCGAACCTTTTGGCTAAGGATGTTCCCTTTGACTTCGATGATGAGTGTTTGCGCTCCTTTAATATCCTTAAAGAAGCACTCATCTCTGCTTTTATAATTCAACCTCCTGACTGGTCGCTGCCATTTGAAGTAATGTGCGATACTAGTGACTTTGCAGCAGGAGCAGTCCCATAGCCTATGCTAGCAAAACCTTGACAGGAGCCCAACTTAATTATGCTACCATAAAAAATGAGCTCCTGGTTTTTGCTATCAATTAGTTTAGGTCTTACTTAGTTGGAGCTAAGGTAATAATGTACACTGATCATGCTGCCTGAAAATACCTGCTCAATAAGAAAGACGCTAAACCTAGGCTAATAAGATGGATTCTCTTAATCCAAGAATTTCACATTGAAATCAAGGATAAAAAGGGAATAGAGAATTCGGTAGCAGATCATCTGTCTCATATGCATTACACAAATGTGCAACAACTGCCTATCAATGACTTCTTAGGAGATGATATGCTACTAAAACTGACAGACTCTAGTCCTACATAGTGAACTTCATAGTCACCAGATATGTCCCACCAGGAGGGAATAAAACGAAGCTCATCTATGAGAGTCGTCATCACCTATGGGAGGAACCTTACCTATATAGGGTATGTGCTGATGGACTTTTAAGAAGATGCATCCCAACAGCCGAAGCCACCCAAATCATAGAAAAATGCCATGCGGCTCCGTACGCAGGGCACTACGGTGCATTTCGAACACAGGCCAAGATATGGCAAAGTGGGTTTTGCTAGCCAACTATGTATGAAGACACCAAAGAATTCATTCGGAGGTGCTGGAGATGCCAGAAACATGGCAGGATAAGTGCTCAAGATGCAATGCCCCTTACATACAATCTTCAAGTGGAACTTTTTGATGTATGGGGTATTGACTTCATGGGACCTTTCCCAAGGTCCTATGATTATGATTACATCCTGGTGGCCGTCGATTATGTATCCAAGTGTCTAGAGGCTATGCCTTGCAGAGCTGCTGGCGCCAAGCATACCCAGAAGATGTTTCATGAAATCATCTTCGCTTGGTACAGAACACCAAGGATGGTGATAAGTGACGAAGGGTCTCATTTCATCGATAAGACCTTCCGAAACTTCTTGAAGGAGCTTGGAGCCTAGCACAATATAGCAACTCCATATCACCCTGCACTAGCGATCAAGCGTAAATGTCAAACAAGCGAGATCAAAAACATTTTGCGAGAAGACCATTCAAAAAGGGAAAGTCATGAAAGTTGAAGCTACCCGATGCACTCGGGCATATCGGACAGCATACAAGACGCCACTCGGCATGTCACCCTATCAACTCATGTACGGAAAAAATGCCATTTACTAGTCGAGTTGGAACATAGGGCATACTAGGCTATCTGGAAGTGGAACATGGATTTTTATCAAGCTGTAGCCCTATGGAAAATGCAACTCTCGGAGCTAGAGAATTGGAGAGATAAGGCTTATCACGGTGCCATGATCTACAAGGAAAGAACAAAACGATGGCATGATAAGCGGATCAAGCCAAAGGAATTCAAACCTGGGGACAAGGTACTATTATTCAACTCAAGGGTCAAGCTATTCGGACATGGAAAAGTTCAGAGCAAATGAGAAGGACCGTTTACCATCATCAACGCGTCATCGCACGGAGCAATCACTCCAAAATGACGAAGGTAACATCTTTAAGGTAAATGGTCATTGTTTAAATTTTTTTCTTGATCCTGTTGATAATCTAGAGAAAGAGGTGGATGCAATAGAATTGATTGATCTAGATGCTTTGCCTTAGTTCCCGTAGATTATTTTTAGCTAGACTAGTTTTTCCCTTATCCCCTTAGGTTATTTTTCTCGCGGAGAAAGTAACGGGAAGTGGGGCCCATGAGGGTTCGGCCGAACCACCCTAGCCGTCGCTCCGCTCCAATTTTCTCTCATATGTTAGGAAGTCCTCCCTTCGCACGATAAGCTTGGTCCGAGGTTTCCTGGGACTCCAGAAAAAGGCTCTCACCTTAGAGTTTCCATCTAATCTCATCTTCTTCTCCACACATCCAAGTCTCCACCTACCTTCCATCTAGCCAAAAATACCCTAATTCACTTCCTCCAATGGCTGGCAAAGGGCTCGTGCCATTCAACACGTCAACTTCTACCTTCAACCTCGCGGAGAGCCAACTCTAGCGAACCGGATGGTCGACCTCAGCCATTATATGCTGGAAGAAGTCCGATCAGTCAAAATCGAGCCCTTAGCAGCCATTCCACTGGACCCAACCGATAGGAAGCCGTTCGGGCTCGACAAGGGTTTGGTCGAACCCTCGGTTCGGCCGAACCAGGGCCGGGAGGTCTCGGCGCCCCGTTCGGCCACACGCACTCCCTCGCCAATGCGGTCACAGAGGCACTCCCGCATGCTAAGCCCCTTGCATTGCTGAGGGTGCATCCCAACAATAACTTTGAAAATAAAGAGGTGGGTCATGGGTTCGAAATCCCTGTATACACAGTTTGGAGAGATGAACTCCGCTTAAGAGAAAAGAAATGGTACTCCGGTTGGTGGTTATGGCCAAGATGCTATAGCATAAGCCACAAGATGTGAGGTAATGATCCTTGTTCATACCCTTCGGAATAGTCTAATGGTTGCCACACAGTAGACATCAACAAAATTTTGGAAGTATAGACCAATTAGAATTTAAATCGAAGCTCATTAGGAATTTGGTAACGGGGTTATGGTCATTATATTATGTTCTGCCCGGTTTTCTACTAAGCAACAAGTTGATCTTATTTCAACATGTGGATGCATAGATTCCTTGGGTGAATACATGTCTAAAGATGCCCTGGTTATACCCCACATTTTGGTATGAAATTTTTAAATTTTTGACCCTTATTGTTAACTATGATGGATTTTCAAACTAGATGGTGCAGTTCTGAAAATACAAGTTAATCTGTACTGTTCGAATTTTTAATCCATTCTCCAGTCTTGCAAAAATTCGAGGACAAATATCTGAGCCTCCTTATCAAATTAGGTAGCTACTGGTAAATTTTCAGGAATTTAGCCTTGGTATACTGGTCTGGGCAAAAATGTGAAGGAGGACTGCTGCAGGTTATAAAATCTGCGCAATAATGGAGTTTGGCAAACTTTTAAGGTATGCTACATGCATGAAAAATTCGTACTAAGATTAGGACAGGCTAAAGGTTTAATGTAGAGGCTTCGTAACATCTGGTAGTCTTTAAATGTCAAGAAATATAGGGCTAAAAACAAATCAATTCCCATCCTGCCCCAATCTACCATCTTCTAGGCCATTGACAAAATTTAAATTTTTGAACTTAACTTCGGAAGAGAGATTTTAGCATTCGTTTAATATAAATTTATCAAACCTTTCAAATACTAACTTGAATCGTTCATGTTTCATTCGTCACTTAATGTTCTCTATGAGTTACTATTATTTTCTACTTGTGCCCTCTTCCGGTCTTATAGAGTAGGGTGGGGTTTTAAAACCAATATAAGACTTATAGGAAAGAATTTTATCCAAAGAGGGCTAAGAAGTAAGAATAGATTAGATTTTGCAAATATATTTTAGTGAGGACTTTGTCCTCCAAATATTTTATTCTGAAGCCTTGCTACCGTCTAATTCTTAAAAGGGTTCCCGTAGTCGGTCGGGCTCGATACCAATGTTTCTGGCGCACTCCAAACACCTTATTATATTTGAAGGACGAACCGAATATCTCAATTATTCCATTAAACATAATAAGGCAGTCGACGCTCCAAGAGAGATAAATGAGACCTTGCTGGGCCTTTAGCCTGCCATTCAACTTCAGCCTGAATTGTGCCTGTCAAACCACATGATGGTGGCGACCAAATGTGTTACACAATCAGGAGACTTGACACAAACTGGCTAAAGATCTACATTTGTCTCAATTATATTTAACTCATACTCAAGTTTAATATGTTCCTACCGACTGGAACACACTAAACACTTTCATCCAAGCATATGATATCTCTAACATAATAAGAAGTTTTAAACTCTAACTCTTAGATAATTCATACATCATAAGCTTAGATACATATGGCCGACCAGCCAAATAGTTAAGTTCGCGGAAGCATTTACTACCCAGTAGATCTTTCATGCAACCGACTAGGGTTGACCCTAGTAAGAACCATCCTGAAAGAAAGAAATATCCCCGGCAAAATCATCCTCATCAGGAAGAACCTCACCTGCAGACAAGTCTATGCACACAATACAACAATATATATGAAGCAAGTGTCAGTACAATTAAAGTTGTACTGGCAAGCACTAGACAAACCTAACACGCTACATGCAAGGCATATCCAACGTAAAGCTCTATTTGGGTTTCTTTAGCATAAAGCATGTTTTGTTTTGCGAATCCTTTTCAAATTCAGATTTTTCGTTAAATAAATTTCAGCAAGCGCACACCTAGCAAATGGGCATCGAAAAAGATGAAAAATATATATAACATAGCACCTTATTGCCCTCCATGGCAGCAAGGACATAATCATAAGTTTATTTGCTTTTGAATGTTTAAGATCAGCTTTGAGAAGATTTAAAACACAAGTCTATACTCAAGACATATTCACACGCTGCTCATAACCGTGAGCACGGCTAATCGATTAGTTTTAACTCTGCAGAGTATGTACACTTTACCCACATGATGTGAAATAATAATCATGCATAGCATGGCACGGATAAGTAAGTATCCGATTTATTACACACAACAAAGCCCTTCCAAGATTCATGATTTAGCCTTACACCAGCACGATATATGTTTCCTCCATCCTTGTCACACTGGAATATGACATAAAACCGTTAAGTGGTGGGCCCATGCCTTAAACTTAATGCCGTGGTGGCAGACGCGATAGGAACCCACTACGTGGCACAATATCGTTGTATTAGACAGACTTAGTCACATAAACTACCACAACGGGGCAAATAGGAAGTTCCTCTGAGTTATCCGAACTCATACACTCCGACCTACCAAAATATAAGGCTAAACCATAAATAATTTACTAAGTTTGGGCTATCCCATACTAGCACATGTGGTTGTACTGTATTCGAAATGAACTGACACTAAGTGATGTCCTTAAGTCAATCTGGGCAAACTCTCCCCCTATCGGTACACAAATAATCACCATATGTGTACCACGTGAGGCCCAAACCTAAAAAAACCCACATCCTCCAACATTTTATTTTGCAAATATCACATTTATGCATTTTAAATGCATATCATAATTCAATT
Organism: Oryza australiensis; assembly: GCA_019925245.2. Taxonomy (NCBI): domain Eukaryota; kingdom Viridiplantae; phylum Streptophyta; class Magnoliopsida; order Poales; family Poaceae; genus Oryza; species Oryza australiensis. Next base: position 21,747 of record JAIFGZ020000760.1, read on the forward strand.
CATTTTTAAATAGGTATATATGGATAATGTGCCCAAATGGTAAGTAAACATAACACTAAGCAAAACTAAGCATTCCCATATACTAGTGACCTCCAACATTATACTTAGTATAGCTAATTGAATTGTTCCTAAGGCTAGGAATGATGGCTAGGGCATTTTGTGGAGTTTTAAGGGATTATGCAAGACGAGGAGTTGATCTAATAAATTTTTACAAAGTTTTAATGTAGTGGTGTACAATTGACATGCATACTTTGCAATTCTTTTCAAATAACCTCCAAAACATAGGTTCAATGTGATCAAAGGGGTAGGTGAAAACTTGCATTGCTCTTCTTCTCATTGATCAGCTAAATAATAAGCTTCTTCGTGATTCGTCTGCGAATCGTCTAAACATACATATGCAAAACCCTAAATTACAAACATGCATAGAAATCCAATATGCTCTAAAATGAATGCTTCTCATAGGTTAAGTGTGTTTTGTTGTATATTGACTTTTTCTGTGAAAGAATTTACATTTTAACAGTTTTTATTTAAAAATTACAAATTTTCAAAGTGTCTACATGTTAAATATAGAACTATTTGCATTTCTGAATTTTGAGGTTTAAACCATCATGTTTCTGTCAAGCTAAACATTTTTATAATGCAGAGCATAAAAATATGATTTCAACATAATTTAGTTTGCAAATTTTAGAGTTAGGATGAATTTTCTACAATTTTTAGAAATTAGAGTTTACATATGGTGCTTATTTTAATAGAAAATTTATTAGTGTTGATTTAGTTACAGAAAGTGTTAAATGTTATAATACTGGACTGAAGTTCATGTTTTGCTGATTCTACAGAAATTTGATTTACCCTATTTGGAGTTGAAATGAATTTTCTACAATTTTACAAGTCAGAGTATGCTTTATGTTTAGCTATTGTTTATTCAAATTTTTAGAAATAAAAATCCTACCGTAAGCAGAGATTTTTATTTTACAATATTAAGGTTCACAATTTTATGAATCTGTTTGAGTTGGTTTCATCTCAAAATGAGTTATATTTGATTTTTATATGAATTTTCCAAGTTTGATCCAATTTACATTTGAAAAGTTATTACTCTAACTATTTTCCTTAATATTTTTTTGAATTACAAATATAGGGGTGAAGGGTTACGCGGAAGCTACGCTAGCCGAAAACAAAAACTTTTCTACCGCGCAAACCAGGAACACTTGCAAGTAAGGGCCGATAGATCGTTACCGATTGGAGTGTGCGGCGGAAATGACCAATCGGGGCTATCCGATCTGGAATCGTGGCCGATGTGCCCGATTCGGGGAGCCGATTCGCCAATCAGCCTATTCGCAGATGCCGTAGCCGATCCGAGTCGTCCGATCAACGGCGCGCAACGTAGCGGCGCCGCCTACCGGTATCCACACGTCCAGGACGGAACGCCGAACACCCGTGTGCTAGCACGCGATGCAAGGCTAGGGTTTGGCTCGAAAGTGGGGAGGGTTTTCGTGAAGATTGATCTCGGCGACTTGTTGCACGCGATGCAATTGACGTGCCGCAGCTCTCCACCCCTCCCTCCTTTATATAGAGTTGGCCGACTAGGACTAGTGGCCGATCGGGACTCTATTTTTGAATCGGATCTCATCCATATCTCATAGAGTTGGTCGCCCACAAGTCGTAAGCCCATAGGACTCTATCCGATCGGATCCCTATCCGATCGAGCCGTATCCGAGTCCAACTCGAATGCCTGTTCTTATCCCCTTAAGCGTGCGACCCGTAGGTTCGGTATACTCGGTTTCGGCTATAGTCTAACTTAGCCGATCGCCGGCTCGAGTCCAACTCAGCCGACCCGTCAACGACGGCGCCTAGCAGCACATATTGACACCATAGTATACAAGAATAATATCGGCTCGAACCCGTAATGTGTACAAAAATCCCTTTGCCTCACGATACCGGTTAAGCTATAGGCAAGATGTGTGCCATCCCTTCAATAGCTTAACCTTTCACTCGAACCGTATTGGATTATCATGTCCGTTGATTGACTCCTCAATCAACTCAGCATGGCCATGCATTTCCATAATCCAAGTACCTCGAGGGGCCCAGAGATATCTCTCCAAAGGAGGGGCAAATTCCATCTTGATCACTCACATCCCACTCCATGTTTCATAGCAAACCCGAAAACTACCTTTATAACTACCCGATTACGGAATAGCGTTTGGTAGTCCCAAAGTAGGCTACTACACATGTTGGAATCCATGGTGATCTCGGGTCTAAGGACTTTGTACCAACACTACCCGAGACCAACTAATGGCACATTAATTCTGTAGTGTCTCATGGTGGGTCTATCCAACAATGTGTTCTCCAACACATGTGTCCATGTTTATTGATTTGGTATCTCCATACCCATGATCTATGAGACATGCTCATCAATCAATAAACATGCCGATCTTAGAATCATATTTGTTCCAACAATATGACATATGATCGGGATCATTTAGAAATAGATTCATACATATTGAGTCTCATAAATAAGTCACGTACTTATTGATCAATACAAGATGTCTATTTCATGGAACGAATAACACTTTATTCATAAATACATAAACATTGACGTGATATCCAACATCTCCATGTTGCCTCTAGGGCATATCACTAACAATCTCCCACTTGCACTAGAGTCGATCATGTAAGTATCTAATACCCATTGCTCTTGTGTGCGCCTCATGCTTCGGCCGAGGGAGAGGTTTTGTCGGCGGATCGGCTATGTTGAGATCCGTGTGCACTTTGCATATCTTGACATCACCTCTGTCCACTATCTCGCGGATGAGATGATATTGCCGAAGTATGTGTTTGGACTTCGATGTGACCTTGGCTCCTTGGCTTGTGCAATGGCTCCACTATTATCACAATAGAGAGACATTGGACCGGTCGCACTAGTCATCACACCAAGCTCGAAACGAATTTCTTGATCCAAACGGCCTCCTTTGCGCTTCCGAAGCAGCAATGTACTCGGCCTCCGTTGTAGAATCAGCAACGGTATCCCGCTTGGAACTCTTCCAGTGACGCGCCTCCGTCCAGGCAGAACACGAACCCATTGCGATCTATAATCATCCTTGTCCGTTTGGAAGCTAGCATCGGTGTAACCACTTACAACGAGCTCTTCTTCACCTTCATAGACTAGGAACATATCCTTAGTTCTTCTCAAGTACTTATGGATATTCTTTACGGCGATCCAGTGACCTTCACCTGGATCCGATTGGTATCGCTCGTAGCACTCAAAGCGTACGAGACATCCGGGCGTGTACAAAGCATGGCATACATGATGGATCCAATTGCCGAAGCATATGGAACCATACCCATCTTATTCCGCTCATCATGTGTCCGAGGACACCGATTCTTGCTAAGATTAATGCCATGTGACATGGGCAAGAAACCTTTTTGGAATCATGCATGTTGAACCTTTTCAACACCTTGTCAATGTATGTACTTTGGCTTAATCCAATTAGCCTCTTGGATCTATCTCTACAGATCCGAATGCCCAATATGTATGCTGCCTCCCTAAGTCTTTCATGGAAAAACTATTTTTCAATGAAGACTTGACGGATTCTAGCATAGGGATATCATTTCCAATCGTAATATGTCATCCACATATAAGATTAGAAATACAATTGCGCTCCCACGACCTTTTGTAAACACAGGCCTCTTCTTCATTTTTGATGAAACCAAACCCTTTGATTACTTCATCAAAACGGATATTCCAACTCCGAGATGCTTGCTTCAATCCATAAATGAATTTCGTAGCTTGCATATCTTTCCGAGCTATTCTCGGATCGACAAAACCCCGAGGTTGTATCATGTATACATCCTCGCTTAGGTTTCCATTTAGGAAAGCCGTTTTGACATCCTTCGCCATATCTCATAATCGAAATATGCAGCAATCGCTAGGATAATCCGAATAGATTTAAGCATTGCGACGGGCGAGAAGGTTTCATCATAATCAACTCCTTGAATCTGTTTAAAACCTTTCGCCACCAATCGCGCCTTATAGATGTGAACATTTCCATCCATATCGGCCTTTTTTCTTAAAAGCTCATTTACACTCAATGGTTTTGACACCATCGGGTGGATCAACCAAGTTCCAAACTTGATTGTCGTACATGGATTCTATTTCGGATTTCATGGCTCCAAGCCACTTGTTGGAATCGGGTCCCCCATCGCTTCCTCATAGGTCTTAGGTTCATCGTTGTCCAACAACAATATATCATGTTGTTCCGCACTGTGTACTGTCGGGCGCACGACGTGATCTTTCGACCTCCATGGGGTTGGTGTATCTACAACCGGTGGCGCAACACTTTGCTCCTCGTTGTGGTTCCGTGGTCGCCGAAACATTTTCCGGTGTTTCTTGAACTTCTTCAAGATGCACCCGCTCCCACTAACCCTTCTTTGAAAGAAACTCTTTCTCCAAGAAGACACCGTGTCGGGCGACAAACACTTTGCCTTGTTCCCGATTATAAAAGTAATATCCCTTAGTTTCCTTAGGATATCCCACAAAGAAGCACTTGTCGATTTGGGTGTGAGCTTGTCGATCCGAACGTTTTACATAAGCTTCGCATCCCCAAATTTTGAGAAAAGACAAACTAGGGGGTTGCCCTGTCCATATCTCATATGGTGTTTTTTCAACCGACTTAGATGGAACTCTATTTAGTGTGAGCGCAGTGTTTCAAGAGCATATCCCCGAAGGATAATGGAAGATCACTTTGGCTCATCATCGACCGCACCATGTCCAACAAGGTGCGATTTCTCCGTTCGGACACCCCATTCCATTGTGGAGTTCCCTGGCGGAGTCAGCGTGGAACAATTCCACAATCTTTCGATGATTACAAACTCTTGGCTCAAGTATTCTCCTCCACGATCCGATCGTAGAAACTTGATTGTTTTCCCTAAATGATTCTGTACTTCATTCGGAATTCTTTGAACTTTTCAAAGGATTCGGACTTATGCCTCATTAAGTAGATATAACAATATCTACTAAAGTCATCGTAAAGGTAATGAAGTATTGATAACCACCTCGGCCGTTGAGCTCATTGGTCCACATACATCGGTATGTACGAGTGCCAATAAGTCACTTGCTCTCTCACTATGTCCCGTGAAAGGTGCCTTTGTCATCTTACCAAGTAAACAAGACACACATGTCTCAAATGATTCAAAATCAAAAGAGTGAAGCAGTCCATCCTTATGGAGCTTCTCCATGCGTTTCTTATTTATATGGCCTAAGCGATAATGTCGATAAACGTGGGGTTTGTATCATTAGAGAGTTGCCTTTCGTATTAATGTTATAGATGGGAGACGCTTCAAGATTCAAAACGTATAATCCATTCACCAATGGAGCATGAAAATAGAACATATCTCTAAGATATATTGAACAACCATTGTTCATTGATCTAAAATTATATCCTTCCGCTTGCAAACATGAAGCGGAAATAACGTTTTGACATAGTGTTGGAACACAATAACAATTATTCAATTCCAAAACTAATCCCGAAGGTAGATGAAATGGTATCGTGCCGACAAGAACGTAGCAACGCTTGCTCCATTGCCGACGCGCAGTTCACCTCGCCCCTTCTTAATCCTCTACTTCATCTCATTCCCGCAACGATTTGCAAATATGAGCTACGATCCGGTATCAAATACCCAAGAGTCAGTAGGTGAAGTAGCAAGATTAATGTCTATAACATTAATACCGGCGAAGTTGTACTTTGCTTCTTTTTGAGATCCTCCATGTACTTCTTGCAGTTTCTTTTCCAAGTGGCCCTGTCTCCTTGCAAAGAGAAGCAAACGACATCGATGCCGTCGACCCCTTCTTGCCCTTCTTTACATTGGGGGCACTCGTGATCTCATCGGGAGTTAACTTCCTCTTGGTGCAAAGTTTCTTGACAGTGGTTTGCGCTTAGCCTTCGCATCATCATCACATGATGACCGTTTTTCTGGATACTCTCCTCACTGCCTTAAGCATCCCATGCAATTCAGCCAAGGTTCTATCCATATTGTTCATGTGATAATTCAATATGAATGGCTCAAGCTCGGAGGGAGCGACCGGAGAATCACATCGTAGCCAACTCTTGGCTAAGGGGAAAACCTAGTTTTTCCGGACTCTCAATGTAGCCAATCATTTTTATCACATGTGGACTCGACGGGATTACCCTCAACAAGCTCGCACGCAAACAAGGACTTTGAGGTGTTGAACCTCTCGGCCCGTGCTTGGTTCTCAAACATGCCACGCATCCCCGAATAATAGTGTGAGCGTCGTTGCTCTCATATTGCTTCGAAGCTCAGGGGACATTGTAGCAAGCATGAGAGCTTATATCTAGGGCATCATTAGTGTGCTTCTCATAAGCCCTCCGTGCGTTGCAAAGTGGCATTATTTGGCAAATCCTCGGGATAGGGTACTTCAAGAGCGTACTCCTTACGCTCTTGCTTGAGAACAATTCTCAAGTTGCGATACCAATCCATAAAGTTCGCCCGTTTAATTTTTCCTTTTCGAGAATAGATCGCAAATTAAAGGTACTGGGTGAGTATTAGCCGCTATTTATTCTACAACAGAAAAAGCTAAGTTTGGCACAATGTTTATGCTATGTCTATTGTTAAACAATTTAACATTAGACTCCCATTACGTATTTTCCACCTTCCCTCTAGGTTACGTATTGGGTCAAGATCCACATGTTAATTAATTTTCTAGTGAGCTTTGGCATCACGCTAGAAAATTGGTAACATCGGTAAGCAACTCCTTGCTAATCACATCTCTATGTGACTCTTGTTGTTGGTGTGACATCTCCATGCCCCGGCGCCAACCTATGCCCCAAGGCCCAAAACTGTTTTGATAGCCTTGTTAAGTAAACCAAATGTTCTGCATGTATATGTCGACATATACCCCTCGTGTTATGATAGAGAATGGCACTGCTGTGACCCACCATTGACGAGCATAACGGTGACGGTGCAACATTTGGAAGGGCATCATTACCACTTAATTTTGTGAGGGATGCTATCCTATCAAACAAACATATCACATATGAAAGCAAGAAGAATAGCATATAGTGAAATAGTATGGCCCCCTTCATATGGTGATCTCCATCTCCATGCCGGTGTAGAGGATCTCCATCTTCATCACCGTACTTTCGAGTGTCGAATGCTTGATTTCTTCAAACTAAGCTACTACTATAGAAGCTCTAATTGAAGATTACATCGACTCGCAGTCGTGAAAGAATATTACAAGCATTGCACGTATGAAAGAATATTACGGGGATTGCACATATGAAAGAATATTACATGCATCACATGCATCTCATACATACAATAGGGCCATACCATCTCAAAGCATTCTCTCGCAAAAACAAGTTAGGCATAGAAACGTTTTCTACCTATCGCAGAGAAACGGCACCGAGACGACCTATAAGGGGTACGCACACGGCGGTCCCGCTACACTATCAAGGGAGATGGTTTGCGTAGGCGCGAGGAAGCTAACAAGATCGGACTACAAGATAGCTTCGGCATAATCACATTATACCGTTCCGATACACTATCAAGGAACGCTATCTCGAAGCCGACTCAAACCGAGTTCTATGGATATTGCTTCGACGTAATCACATTACGCCGTTCCGATACACTATCAAGGAACGCAATTACCATTAACTCTCCTCAACGGATCCCATAAAACCGATTGATCTAATCAACCCGTGCACAAAACTTGTTCCAGATCCAATCTAAAACCCGAACTAAGCAAGATTAGCTCGATACCCTTGAAGGGTTACGCGGAAGCTACGCTAGCCGAAAACAAAAACTTTTCTACCGCGCAAACCAGGAACACTTGCAAGTAAGGGCCGATAGATCGTTACCGATTGGAGTGTGCGAATGAAATAGCCAATCGAGGGCTATCCGATCCAGGAACCTGTGCGGCCGATGATGCCCGATTCCCGGGGGCCCGATTGGCGCCAATCGGCCTATTCGCAGATGCCGTAGCCGATCCGAGTCGTCCGATCAACAGCGCGCAACGTAGCGGCGCCTCTACGGTATCCACACGTCCAGGGACGAACGCCGAACACCCGTGTGCTAGCACGCGATGCAAGGCTAGGGTTTGGCTCGAAAGTGGGGAGGGTTTTCGTGGAGATTGATCTCGGCGACTTCGTTGCACGCGATGCAATTGACGTGCCGCAGCTCTCCACCCCTCCCTCCTTTATATAGAGTTGGCCGACTGGGACTAGTGGCCGATCAGGACTCTATTTTGAATCGGATCTCATCCGTATCTCATAGAGTTGGCCGCCCACAAGTCGTAAGCCCATAGGACTCTATCCGATCGGATCCCTATCCGATCGAGCCGTATCCGAGTCCAACTCGAATGCCCGTTCTTATCCCCTTAAGCGTGCGACCCTGTAGGTTCAGGTATACTCGGTTTCGGCTATAGTCTAACTTAGCCGATCGTCGGCTCGAGTCCAACTCAGCCGACCCGTCAACAGCGGCGCCTAGCAGCACATATTGACACCATAGTATACAAGAATAATATCGGCTCTGAACCTGTAATGTGTACACAAATCCCTTTGCCTCACGATACCGGTTAAGCTATAGGCAAGATGTGTGCCATCCCTTCAATAGCTTAACCTTTCACTCGAACCGTATTGATTATCGTCCGTTGATTGACTCCTCAATCAACTCAAGCATGGCCATGCATTTCCATAATCCAAGACTCGAGGGGCCAGAGATATCTCTCCAAAGGAGGGGCAAATTCCATCTTGATCACTCACATCCCACTCCATGTTTCATAGCAAACCCGAAAACTACCTTTATAACTACCCAGTTACGGAATAGCGTTTGGTAGTCCCAAAGTAGGCTACTACACATGTTGGAATCCATGGTGATCTCAGTCTAAGGACTTTGTACCAACACTACTCCGAGACCAACTAATGGCACATTAATTCCCGTAGTGTCTCATGGTGGGTCTATCCAACAATGTGTTCTCCAACACATGTGTCCATGTTTATTGATTTGGTATCTCCATACCCATGATCTATGAGACATGCTCATCAATCAATAAACATGCCGATCTTAGAATCATATTGTTCCAACAATATGACATATGATCGTGGATCATTTAGAAATAGATTCATACATATTGAGTCTCATAAATAAGTCACGTACTTATTGATCAATACAAGATGTCTATTTCATGGAACCGAATAACACTTTATTCATAAATACATAAACATTGACGTGATATCCAACATCTTCATGTTGCCTCTAGGGCATATCACTAACAAGGGGTCCACTGTCAGTCTCTGGATATTATGCAAAAAAGCCCCTAGGGTTCTTAGGAATCAACCTGAGGTCCTACACACGTGTTATAACCAATTTTATTAAGAGTCCTTAAGGTTTCTTATATTTATAATTAGGTCCACGGTCCACATGTCATACAGAGCATTTTTACTAATTGACCCTCACAAGTTTTGAATGGTTACTAAGCTGATTTCTTAGAATTGAGTGGGGTCCACCTGTCATTGGGACTTGGCTTGGACGAACGGAGCGGCGGCGCCCTACGAACTTCTCGCGGCGCCGCCGTGAATGGCGGGCGATCTCGCGTTGGCCAAAAGGGAAAAGCTAGAGGACTCAAGGCAAAGATATTGGTCGTTGTTTCATCCAATAAGATCACCAAAATCATCATCGGCGATGCCGGGTGCGGCAGTGGGTTTCGAGGTGACGATTCATGTTGGTTCGGAGGCCATATCTATGTGTGCATGTGCATGGTAAAGGTTCTGGGGGCTCCTAGTGAACTTACCCGGCAGTTGGTTGGTGGTTTCGATGGGTGCATGTTGGTGACGGCTTCCAGAGCTCCACAGCGGCGGCGTGCTCTCCATGGGTGTATGCCAATAGGGCTCTTCGGCCTTCCGCTGTACCAAGAGGACACATGCATCGGTTCAGAGAGTCACAGGGTAGCTATGGACAAGAGGGATTGCGCCGAAGCTCACCAGAGAGGGAGGAAAAGAGATATGGCGTCGGTGGCCAAAGTTGGGGAAGAAGAAGGCGATTTTTCCCTACGGTGCACCTTGCGTTGATTCCTTCGGGATTCACGACCCTTGGATGCCGGTGAAGATGATCGTGAGGTGGCTCGATCAATGGTGGACCATGGAGGCTTGGCGACGAGTGGAGGTGATGCGGCGATGGTCCAGAGCGCGACAGAGTTCACGGTCGGTGAGGTCGCGTTCCTGGAGCTTAGCTACACCAAATGAGATGTTTCCGGTGGCATTAGAGAGGGGATTGGGAGTAGATTAGGGAACGTTCATCCAGTAGGGACGGGGCTCACTGGTTTGCGCTGGCGACGAGGTTGCTCTCGCTGGTGGCAAGCCTTTCGCGTCTGTTTCCCGATGATTCTGAGATGGGGTTCCTCGCCTACCTCACAAGACAGGACAAGGGAGAGAGAGTGTGTGTATCATTGTGTCGACCGGCCGGGTTATAAGGCGTCGACGGCGGGGAAGGAGAGGAAGAAGAGTTCGTGCGCCGCGCGACGCGTGCGCACGCGCGTGGCGCTCCCGTTCTGGAGTGTGCGTCCGAAGAGATAGAGTTGTGAAGCTGACACCTAGGTCCCACCATGCGTCCTGGCCCACATGGCAGTGTAAAGTGTGAGAGAGAGAGGAAGGAGAGGCTAAATTTTCTAAGTCTGGACTTAAGTGGTGAGATTACGACTTTGGGCTCCATTTAGAATTTGTTCCAGGTAGAATTTAAGGTTGAGTTCAATGGCAAAGTTGTAAAGCAAGGTTTGAACTATAATCTGGTCAAATCTCACAGCCTGGAGGTCTCGGTCGAATTTTGGCATAGGGTTAAATAGGGCTCCGGTGATTTGTAAAAATCTTAGAATTTAATACTTTTAGTAAGTGCTTTGGACTAGCTAAGAGCTTGATAAATTAATCTAAAATTTTCATTTGGCTTCCAAATTTTGTAAAAAGGTTTACACCAATTTTTCTCAGATTTTTGAGTTGTTATATCTATTTTTCGTAAGTCCATTTGTTGGGAATTAATATGGATATGCTTCTAATATGCATATGCACAATATTTTCAAAATGCACAACCAATTTACTCCTAATGTTTCCAAGAAAAATTTTTGTTTACATTACATTATCCATCTTTTCAAATATCTTCCATCCATTCCAAAATTATGGTATGTGACATGCTGCATACCACATATTCTAGGAAGAAGTTAGCAGAATTGTACCTCGCTAGGATCATGTGTTTACACAGGGTACCTAAAAAGATAGTGTCTCATCGAAGAAGTTAGTTTACCTTCAAGTTCTGGTAGAAATTGCAAGAAGAGCTTGGTACTCGTTTGAACTTTTGTACAACTTATCTTCCACAAACTGATGGTCAAACTGAGAAGGTAAATCAGATATAGGAACATATGTTGCAAGCCTATGCTCTCAATTTCGAAGGAGCATGGGACAATAGTTTGTCTTATGCAGAGTTCTCCTATAACAACAGTTACTAAGCAAGTTTGCATATGGCACCATTTGAGTTGTTGTATGGACAAAAGTGCCATACACCACTCTTTTGGGACCAGACTGGTGAACGTCAGCTGTTTGAACTGAAGTATTAAGTGAGGCAGAAGAAAATGTCAGAACCATTAGGGAAAGGTTGAGAATTGCGCAGTCTCGGTAGAAGAGCTACGTAGATAACCATCGAAGAGACCTCACTTTCGAAGCGGAGATTATGTGTATCTTTGTGTCACTCCACTTCGTGGAGTGCACCGTTTCCAAACGAAAGGCAAGTCGGCACCATGTTTCATGGGACCATATTAGATTCGAGAACATCGAGGAGAAGTTGCATACCAGCTTGAGCTTCCATCCACCTTGGCTGGTATTCACGACGTATTCCATATATCCTAGCTCAAGAAGTGTTTGAGGGTACCTAAAGAACAGGCAAGTCCTAATCAGATTGAAATTCAGGAGCACTTGACATATGTGGAGAAACCAGCTCGTATCCTTGAAACAAGTGAGCGAAGGACCCGGAACAAGGTTATAAGGTTCTATCGGGTTCAATGGACTCATCACTCAGAAGAAGAGACCACTTGGGAAAGGAAAGATGAGTTGAAGGCCCCTCATCCCCACCTCTTCGCCAACACCTCCGAATCTCGGTGTCGAGATTCCATTTAAAGGGCTAGATTTATCACACCCTAGAGTTTTTCCCCTTTTAAAAATCATTAAAGAAAATCACAAAAGAAATAATTTGTGAATTAACTTATAGCAAATAAATAATTTTAGAATGTAAAGTATAAGTGGAAGTGGCATGGTAGGATTTTTCTTAAATTCTACATGTCAAAATACATTAACAGATTTTTAGTGGAATTTTCAAAGCACTAGAAATAATTTTTAATCAATTAAATCAATTCTCAAAATAAAATAAATCCGAAAAATTCTTTTCGTTTTAAATACTTTCTGCTCTTTTTCCTCTCTCGGCCGACGACTCCAGCCCGCCGGCCCGGCTCCCAACTCGTGCCTACGTTCCCTCCCTTCTCTCCTCTCTTGGGTCGGCCCAAAGGCCGCGACCCATTTAGCCTTGAGTGTTCATCGTGAAAAAGTCTATTTTCCCTCCCTCTCACTCCCAGGTCACTGATAGGTGGGGTCCACCTGTCAGCCCGTCTTTCACTCCGCCGCGTGTCTCGCTCCACGTGCCTCGCCGCTACCCAGCTCTCCTGCGTGCGCAATCAAGCCGCCATCACTACATGCCTTCGCGCCGCCCATTTTCGCCCCCCATCCCATGCTCCCACGGTGTTAATGGCCACGTCCGCTATTGCCGACCATTTTTTCCCCATTTCCTCCCCATGTTTACTCCAGCGAGAAATCCCCACCTCTCCTGGTCATTTCCTTCACCCTCCGATCGCCTATAAATATCGTCGGCCACCCTCCCGTTCTCCCCACACCTCTCTCGAGCTCACCCATGCCCTAAATCACCCTACCGCCGCCGTCCCGAGCTCTGTCGCCCTTCACCGATGTTTGGTCGCTGATTTCCGCCATCCCGAGCAGCGTCTGTTCCATCGCGCCGCCGCCGCCACCCTTTACCCTTTACCCATTTGTCCCTGTGTGCCCGCTGTCGCCATTTTTGGTGCGCGGCTTTGCCCACGTGTAGCCGCACATCCTACCGTCTAGTGCCGTTGCTCTTTTGGCGCCGGCCGGCCTCCGGCCATCGCGCTGCACAGCCGCTCATCCGCTCCTGGCCGTTTGATCTACCTACGGTAGATTGGGGTTGTCCATCCTCCCGTGACCACTTGGCAACCACGTGGCCGCCACGTTGGCGCCATGTCGGCACCACGTGTGCCATGGTGCACCGCTCCCCTCTCGGCCCGTGGACGGGTGCTTCCGTGACCGATAACGTCGGCCCTCGCCGCCGACATCATCCCCGTGATTTATTGCGTAATAATTCATTAAGGAATTTTTGTTTTAGTAATAGACACAGATAATCTTCTAAAATTCATATCTTTTTAATTTGATCTTCATTTAAGTCCATTCAAATTTCATTAAATTCATAAAAATTCCAAGACTCCATTAAAAATGGTTTTGTTTCCTGTTTCATTAGAATTTTAGCATGTGTTGTTGAGTGCTTTGTTTGTCATGTAGATTCCGGTAGTTACAGCGATCCGATTTACTTTGAAATTGTTGCGGAGTTTCCTCAAGCTTCAGAGCAAGGCAAGTCATGCTTTATTCTTGATCATATTATACCCATTTTGCTAAAATACCTCGCTTTCCTTAAATATTGCATGTATTTTAGAATGTCATTTTATGGGAATAGTATACCTTTAGTGCTCACCTTAGGACTTGATTACACTAAACCTTTGATAACTTGGGTATTAATATTATTAAATATTGGTCTAGGATATGCTAAGCCCGCTTAGACCAACTAACACACTAAATGGGACATTTTCACTTAATTATACTATTATATTCTCATTAATGTTAGATTTAATCATGAGACACAATGAATCTAATAATCAACTAAAAGTATGATAATTGTGGGCTCTGGGCGCATTGGATTTTGATAGTCATGCCCATGGCAATTAAGGACCAGTTCGTGAGAAACCCTGGAAGAAATACTGTACTTACCACAAGCCAGCATAGGCAACGGCTGGGCTTGTAGTATAGCTTTCCTCTAGCCGATGTTCCCAGGTGAGGGTGGGCGTGATGGAGTTTGAGTCGACCGGGGTTATACCGTTTGATTGGCTTTCGGATTCACCGCGACACTCGGGGGGTTGCCCACTGCCCTTAGACGAGTGGGGGCGAAACCTTGGTTTGGTACGCTTGGTTAGAGGGGCTTATACGAAGGGTCCTGTCATAGTCCCTTTCTGGGGTACCATGGTGGTATTCCGGGACATGGAAATGTGTCATGAGGCTGTGTCTTGTTGGTACAAATGTGCACCTCTAATCAGAATAAAACTATTCGAATAGTCATGCCCGTTATTATGGGTGATCAACCAGATTCACCGTGATTAGTCTCACGTCGCTAATAACCTAAGTAATGGAACTTGGCTAGATAGGTGGATGTTTGGGCCTGTCGCAACGTGGGATAGCGTTGGATAGTGATGGTTATTAAGATTGCTTAGTTAATTCCAACTGTTTTACCATTTTCAAGTTATTTTTGTGAAATTGCTGCTTGTGCTAAAAAGTAAAACCCTAGCCAATTCCTTGTCTCCCCTTGCATTCATACCTTCTCTTCTAGTATGACTTACTGAGTACTGTGGAAGTACTCAACCTTGCCTGTCACCCCCTAGAGCCAGTCTCCGAGGCAGATGAAGACCTTGAAGATGAATTGGCTTCATTCGCCGTCCGAGGATGCCTGTGGAGTGGTGGTGCCACGCTGCAAGCATCAAGATTAGGCTTTAGCTATCTTTTCTTTTCTATGGCACTTTTGTAATCTTTTTTATTGTTTTTAAGACGTGTATTATGTAATATCAACGGTTGTAGTATGTGTACCTTGGCCGGTCCTGGACGGGATTTTTAATACGGTGGTTGGTCCTATACCCTAGCTGGTTGGTTTGGAATTTCTGGGCGTGACAGTGCAACTACACCCTAGCGGTGAATATGGATCAAGAATGGTTATCCTTAGTTCAAGGCGACCGTTACAGTTCTTGGAAATCACCTTGATGTTTCCTAGAAGATGACATTAGAAAATTCCCCATCACCCTACTCAAAAGCAAATGGACCCAAATATCAGGTTAGAACATCCAGCTATCCAACTACGATACGAAGAATTCATCTCGGTAAATCATCTCTACTCAAGGGTTGAAAGCGAAGAGATCAAAAACAGGAACCCTTGGTTGTTTCAAAGACAGTTCCCAACGGTTCTATAGTTATGGTGTTTGTGGGAAAGCAACATCGAAGTTTGTGTCCTATCAGTCTTCAAAGCCAGCAAACGATACGAGAACCAACGGAATAAGAAGTTGTTAGAGTACCATCTCGGGCACGATTTGCTAAGTGGCCAAGGGTTGTTCCACGCACTCGCCGCCAAGCAACCCGTGCGGAAGGTCGATCGCCACCGTCTTCCGATGCAATATTGTCATGCTAGTAGTTAGATCGACGAGAAAAGTCGCCAAAGAGCCGATGTCAAGGTGAACTAGAGTTAAGTTTACGTGGAACTTCCCGTTGTCAATTGGATGATATATTCTAAGCCTTCTCAATGAAAGAGCTTAGTCAATATTTCGATGGAATGACAAAGAATCGGTTATACGATCAAAGTTCCCTAGAAATCGGAGAGGTTGATTATTGTCAAGGGCACGAGCCTCATCGGCCACGTCGGGCAAAATCCATCTACCTTGGTAAAGTGAGCTTGAAGTTAAATTTGGTTTACCACATAACAGTTTTTCAGGAGGTTCAACCATGTGAATCAAACTGGGTTGTCATCAAAGGAGTTAGTTGCGAGACATTAGCAGAGTTATATCAAACTGGGTTGTCATCAAAGGAGTTAGCCCGCTGCATCTTTCCCACGTGCACCCCTCTCTTACTCGGGCCGGCCCAGTGGCCACGGCCTGTCTCCCTCGCCCGCTCGCCAAAAGTCTGATTCGCGTCCGTCTCCTCCCGAGCCGATGACAGGTAGGGCCCACCTGTCATCCCCTTCCTCGCACCAGCAGAGCCGCCACAGCTTGCGCCCTCGTCGCCGCAAATCCAGCCTATCCCCGCTGCTCATGCACGCCTTAACTCCGCGCCCAAACGCCGCCGCCACGCATCCCGCCCGTCATGCACACTCCGCGCCTTAACGTCACCATTTTTAATCCCAAACAGAAATCGGGCGTGACATTGAATGTGGCGGCGACATCTTGAAGCTTTCGTCGATCTCGACAGATCGAATTGTTCGATGATGATGGTTCCGATCAAGGGGCAATGTATTCCTGATGGGACATATCTCCTAGAGCTGAAGTTGTCAAAATATCCCTTGTCAGGAAATCCACCGCAACAATATCTTGATGAAGATTAGGGCATCATTGCTTCCTAGTCTTGCGGGAAGGCTTTGTCATCGACACCTTCTTCTCGGCGAGAGCCGAAGGGTGAATCGATGATGTAGCAGCGAAGACTAGGAATGTGATGGATCCGACTTGGACAAAGGTGAACGTTGTTTGGGTTGTGTCTCCTAGGCCAAGACTATCATAGAAATCGTCGTTAGAAAATCTGCCTCTTGAACCTATCTCGTCGAAACCTTGAAGCACCAAGCCCCCTATCAGGCGTGTCACTATGAACAGGCTATACACTACAATGGTATTTGTAGAGTACAGAGATCGTTGGTACTAAGGTATATGCAAGACTGTAGTAAAGTAGATGGGATAAAGGGATTTTTATATAGGTTAGGGCCTCCTACTGACAGATAATAACTGTACTTCTGTTGGCCAATGTAGTTGTTGCTATTATATAATCAATCTCTCACAAGTACAATGGAAAGGAGAATCTAACCTAGTCTCTGTCAGTCTAGCTTCTAGCGGAGTAAAGCTTGACCAGATGGTCGACGACTAGCAATTGTTGACTTCCTCGAATAGGAACTCGTCGAGATTGAAGGCATCTTGTATTGCTTGGCTGTTGTAGCTCTGTAGTGGGCTTGAACTCTTGTTTCCTCTCCTCCTGTGATGTCTTATGTTTATACCCTCAGATGTTCCGTTGTCCAACTTGAGCTAGGGAGTCAAACATGGATGCAATCCGAGTAAACTCCGTAGGGTCCGAGTAGGACATTGTTTCGCTTCTCTTATATGAAACACACATGTAAGATATTTGATTACGTATAAAATTTGGTATATGGTAGGCCTCGCGAAGCCTTAATATCTCATATTTAGAGCATTGACACATCGCTAAATTATTTAAGGGTCATTTGTGGTCATTTTTATAGGACAGGCCAGCAGCTCGCATGAGATCTAACTCGCTGTGAATAGTCCATATGATATATTTTAATGTGATTTATACTTCTTTAAGTAAGATGGATGATTTGTTTGAGCAGTTTTGAAAAGAGGGAATGGTTTTCATTTGACAATGAATAAGCTTAGGATGAAGTCCATTGTCCCCGGATAAACTCTGCCAGGGATATGGTCTTATAAAACTCGCACTATGTGGTGTGGTCATAAAAAATAGTTGCGATGCCGGACTGTTTATAATCGGGAAACTCCGTGCAAAGGCCGAGAAGATGCGACTGAAACGACTTGGAGCCACACCAGCAGTCCGGCACGTCGTCCTGTGGAGCCGTCCGGCATGTAGTCCTGTGGAATAGTATGCACACTAACTTGCACAATTGCAAGTCAGTCGTCGTATATGGCTTTCTTTCCCACTAATCCACTAAGAAATGAAAAAGGTCACAGTCGTTTGGTCTCTCTCACCAAGGAAAGAGGAAAAATATCAGAGTCGTTGGAGATGGTGCTCTGCTATTCGATCTGGTCCGGCTTCTTCACACCGTAATTTCGTGAAACCCATATTTTTCTCATCTTGTGAATTTGGCAATAGTTTCTCACTGAAAGCGATGGACGATCCGCTCAAATATTTTAAGTTCGATTTGGAACGAACATATGTGATTTTTTTGAGGCGCATATATATACCATCCCACGTACACGTGTAAATCGATCCCCTCATAGTGTTTTTGGCTTGGGCCATGTTCACGTCCTCATTGTATGACATTCGACGCATCCTATTCTATAAATAAATTTGACAAATGAAAGCTTGTTACAAAATCATTGATGCCTATAAAACTACCATTAAGTAATACAACTTATCATGCTGTAATATTTAAAGCACTTGTCCATTGTCTTTCAAGATATGTGTTCTGTATATATCAATATAAATTAATCCTCGCACATGTTAATCCAAACTCAAATAACGTCCTATTAATTCTCGCAGATAGTAACCCTCCGAAACATCAAACGTCTACTGGATCTACAAGCTATTGTTCTAGTTGCATCACACATACGCGTGGAAGGCAAGATACATACGTGCTAACCAACACAAGAAGGAAAATCAGTGTGCATCAACGGTAGTACGCCTCCTTCAGTCCATCTAAATGGAATTCGTATTATCCTTCAAACTTTTGCTTTTACTAAATGTAAGTTATTACTCTCCTGTGTTTGTCAACGGAGGCCGTAAAAAAAAGGTTGCATAAGCATAGTCATTCAATATACTACCTTAATTCTTAGAGCAATTCTATTAGTGCAGTAAGCTATTAGCTCCAAAATTAGATTATTTATACAATTGTTGGGTTTTAGCTGGTCTATACACGGTCCACAAATTTATTTTTTTAATCAGACCATATATAACTGCACCATTCATTCATCCAACTCGTGTATTGGCTGCATGCCAGTGAAAATTAATGTTGCTTCTTGGAGCATGCGAGTAGCTAGCGGCGATTTAAGCCCTCTTTGGTTGAGGGACTAATCCCATTAGTCCCTAGAGCTTAGTCCTTTTAGTCCCTAATTACCCAAACAACAGAGACTAAAATGGACTAAATTTGCATCAGGTGATTAGTCCTTAAGATAGGTGCTAATTGGGACTAAAGTGCAGATTTCCTCTCCATGCCCTTGGCTATTGCGCTCGCCCTCTCCCCGTGCCGTCTCCGCTCGGCGCCGCCCTGGCACCGGCTCGCGCGCCCGACACCGTCCCCGACCGCCGCACGCCGCCTGCGCCGCCCCGACCGCCCCGCGCCGCTTCCGGCGCGCGCTCGACCGTCGCCCGCCCGCCGCGCGCCGCCCGCGCCGCTGACGACCGCCCGCACCGCCCGGCGCCGCTCGACCGCGCACGCCTCCTCGACCCCGATGCGAGGAGAGGCGAGGCCGCTACTCGCCTGGATCTGCTCCGCCTCCGCACCTCCAACGTCCTCTCCCCCTCACACCTCGCGCAAAGTGAGTAGTGGAATCCTCACGATCGCTCTCGAGTGGTTCTACGGTTGGGTCTCGATTTGGCGGTGGTTGTTGTTGTTGCTGCTTAGGCTGAACTAGCTGGAATGTGCGTGGTGCTCTGCTAGTTGGCGTCCATAGTGATGCTTGCTGCGCGGTATGGGGGCATGATGGTGTTGGTGGTTGCGGGATTCAGAGAAATGGAGGCGATTTGCTAGGGTTCTAGATGTGGGTTTGTGCTTCTATGAGAAAAAAATTTGTGGGATTAGTGAGAAGTGCCAGGTTTTCACAGTAGTTTTTGAAGATTTTGCTGTAGATTTTGGTCGGGTTGATTAGTTGCAGAGTTGAATCCAGTGTTTGGCATCTTGGTAAGTTTATTGGTAACTGCATTTTTGCTCGTCGCCGTGTTCGATTAGAAGACAGGTAGGCTTAGTTGTTCTCCGAGGATTGTTCACTTGGACAGTTTGCCGACATGTGACATTTGTCAATGCCACATCTAAATTCTACTAGCATCTCCTTTTCCTGGCACAATAGGACTTTAGAAGTGATCTATGCCATTATAAAATCGCTGATGATAGTGTATATGCTTTTGATTCCCTGGCAACTTCATTCAACCTGCAACTATGGTTTTTGTAGGCTCCCTAATTTTTTACAAATTCATTCTCGAATCGACATCTTAAACACATAGCAAGACTCAACATCCCGCAGAACTGTTGGGCAAAATTTATCAAATCATCTCGAGGTATTGTGTTGAAAAACATGGTTTTTACTATATTGTTCCTATGAGCAAGGACAATAATATTTTTGATCCTATATTTGCTATCTACATGATTGTATAAATGTTTTTTAATATGTATATGGAGTATCCTTGCCTCTATTTTGTATTTACAATGGATAATTTATTTTTAGCTTGCATGACTACATAAGGGCTATATGGTCTTTGTACCATGTAATTAACTTTCTTTAGTCCCCTTTAGTCCCCGTAACCAAACAAGGCGGGGACTAAAATATTTAGTCCAGAGTAATCTTTAGTCCCCGGACTAAAATACCAAACGTGCTCTTGGCCCTGCTTTGGTTGAGAGACTAATCCCATTAGTCCCTAGAGTTTAGTCCCTTTTAGTCCCTAATTACCTAAACAACGGACTAAAACTGACTAAATTTGCATCAGTGATTAGTCCCTAAGATAGGTGCTAATTGGGACTAAAGTGCAGATTTCATCTCCATGCCCTTGGCTATTGGCGCCTCCCTCCCCGTGCCATCTCCGCCGGCGCGCCCGTCGCCGCCCCACCGCCGCGCGCGCCGCGCCGCTCCTGCGACCGCCCCCGCACCGCCCGGCGCCGCCTCGACCGGCCGCACGCTCCTCGACCCCAAGCATTTGAGGAGGCGAGGCCGCTACTCGCCCGGATCTGCCTCGCCTCCACACCTCCAACGTCCTCTCCCTCACCTCGCAAGCAAGGGAGTAGTGGAATCCTCACGATCGCTTCCTCGAGTGGTTCTACGGTTGGGTCTCGATTTGGCGGTGGTTGTTGTTGTTGCTGCTTAGGCTGAACTAGCTGGAATGTGCGTGGTGCTCGCTAGTTGGCGTCCATAGTGATGCTTGCTGCGCGGTATGGGGCATGATGGTGTTGGTGGTTGCGGATTCAGAGAAATGGAGGCGATTTGCTAGGGTTCTAGATGTGGGTTTGTGCTTCTATGAGAAAAAATTTGTGGGATTAGTGAGAAGTGTCGGAGTTTTCACAGTAGTTTTTGAAGATTTTGCTGTAGATTTTGGTCGGTTGATTAGTTGCAGAGTTGAATCCAGTGTTTGGCATCTCGGTAAGTTCATTGGTAACTGTATTTTTTGCTCGTCGCCGTGTTCGATTCAGAAGACAGTAGGCTTAGTTGTTCTTCGAGGATTGTTCACTTGGACAGTTTGCCCACATGTGACATTTGTCAATGCCACATCTAAATTCTACTAGCATCTCCTTTTCCTGGCACAATAGGACTTTAGAAGTGATCTATGCCATATAAAATCGCTGATGATAGTGTATATGCTTTTGATTCCCTGGCAACTTCATTCAACCTGCAACTATGGTTTTTTAGGCTCCCTAATTTTTTACAAATTCATTCTGAATCGACATCTTAAACACATAGCAGTACTCAATATCCTACAGAACTGTTGGGCAAAATTTATCAAATCATCTGAGGTATTGTGTTGAAAAACATGGTTTTTACTATATTGTTCCTATGAGCAAGGACAATAATATTTTCGATCCTATATTTGCTATCTACATGATTGTATAAATGTTTTTTAATATGTATATGGAGTATTCTTGCCTCTATTTTGTATTTACAATGGATAATTTATTTTTAGCTTACATGACTACATAAAGCTATATGGTCTCTTTGTAACATGTAATTAACTTCCTTCAAGTCTCCTTTTGGGCCCTGGAACTAAACATGCGGCAGGACTAAAATATTTAGTCCTCAGAGACTAATATTTAGTCAGCAGGACTAAAATACCAAATGCGCTCTTAGTCGCTCGATTGCTCTCTTTTCTTGTAATCTCTTTCAGGTCACCACTCACCAGCAAAATTGAGATGGCACTCCTATCATCTGCTGACGTCCTTCTATTATACCTGCTCTTATACACAAATATAAACGGTTTTTCAGTAATGGAATAAATATTCGAAGATGAATAAAGACATAAGTTTTCTACCCTAAGTGGAATCAGTGCAAAATAACGCAACCGTTGACACAAATTATGAAATAGGAAATTTAAATATGCAAACAACATGTTGCTATATGTTGTTCACTAACAACACTACTACTATAAAACGTCAAATAGATGATGTCAATGTATGTGTCTGTTTAGCTAAAGTCGACATTAATGCATTTCACGTCCACCCCAAACCACACAGGCTTCACGACGAAATACGTATAATGTAGGCATGAAATCATCAAAAGTTATGTTTTATATATCATCATAAAATCATTTCCTATGGTTGGAACAAAGCTCGATCCATGACAACCCCCTCTCTAAGGTGTGGCTTTGTACCAATATCATTACTAAACAAAGCCACAATTATCTCGGTTCGTAACCCTCAATAGTCCCGGTTGTCAAACCGGGACTACGAATCGGGACTATAGGATGGGCGATCTGAAGTCCCGGTTAAATAACCGGGACTAGAGAGGCATATTTAGTCCCGGTTGAAGCCATCAACCGGGACTAAAGATGGCGAACCACGTGGTCGGCTCAGTCATCTTTAGTCCGGTTGGTGGCTTCAACCGGACTAAAGATTTTTATTTTTTAATTTGTCCTTTCTCCACCCTTTGCCCTCAGATTCTTTTGTCTTTTCTTGTCAAAATCCTAAAATCATCATAGATACTTTGAAATCAAATATCACGAGGATTCACAAATAGCAATGAATAATACATATCCCAAATATTTTTTTTTTCATTTTTTCTCCACATATAAAATACATCTTCAAAATCCAAAAAAATCACAGATCAAATACTATCACAAATTTGTTCACACATATATACAAAAATCCACTATATACAATAAAATACAACAACATCAATTTTTCGCTCGGCTCCCGCTCCCGCTGCCGCCGGTGAGAAGATGGCGCCCGCGCGCCACCTCCTCCGCGCCGCCTGCCATTTCCTCCCCTCCTTGCTTGCCGAGGGGAGAGGGGAGAGAGAGGGAGAGGGAGAGGGAGAAGGAGAGAGATCTAAAAATGTGCTAAGTGTTGCATCGATTGGAGAAGACGATGCGAGCCACGGATATATATAGACACCATTTTAGTCCCGGTTGATGTCACCAACCGGGACTAAAGATAATTTTCGTTATTTCTAATTTATTTTTAGTCCCGGCTGGTGACACCAACCGGACTAAAGATAATTTCCTCGTTATTTAATTACATCACTTTAGTCGTTAGTGTGCCACCAACCGGACTAAAGATATTTTTCCGTAATTTTTCAAATTTATTTGGTCCCAAGTTTAGGGTTAACAATTAAATAATCCATTAAATAAGGCCAAATTAAATTTATTAAATATAGGTTTAAAATAATAATATTAAAATTTAATCAAACATAGATAATCCTAGACATTAATGTGCTCCTCTAGATATTGCTCCTCTTTTGCCCCTCTCTTTCTTCATTTTCATCTATTTGTTAGCAAGAGAGAAAAATTTCACTTTTCTTTTTATTTTTTTATATTTTTTATGAACTTAGGAGCACACAAGAGGTAACCACATAAAATTTGAGCGTAAACAAGCAAAAAAGTGGCCTTTGGAAAATTCGGGAAAAACACGCTCAAAATCGAAAAGCTTCCGGCTCGAAAAGGCAATCTTCTAAGGCTTTTTTAGGAAAAAATAAAATTACGAACGGCAAAGCCACAAATGAACACATCCGGGAATTTTTTTTCGATCGATTTTCATATATGAAACGTCTCGATGGAGTCCGTATGCGAAAGTTATGACCATTTTAAAAATGACTCCACGAGTTAGAGGACGAAATGTGAACAATGCATCTAAAACTTGTTAAACGCGCATAAACTAGGACGTGATGGTCATGGGTTTAAATGTTCTTATCAATATTATATATCCCTCCGATTCATATATTATCACCAAAATAATTGAACAAAAATTTTGTATATAGAGAATCATTAGTTAATAACAATATGATAATATGTAATAACAAAATTAAAGCTTCCTTATATCTTCAATCACCCACCTTCACACAACACCATACTTTTTTAAATTACGATCCCTTAAATTATTTTTTGGCCATTTGAATCATGTAGCAAAATTTATATATTTTTATTAGGTTCGGTTAAAAAATAAGCACATTTAAAAATAGAATCCCTAGTTGGTTAATTACTAACCAAGAACTAAAGATGCGCGTCTGAGAGGGCTGTTAGAGCTGTCGGAGCGTCAGATATCTTTAGTCCCTAGGTTGGTAAAGCACCAATCGGACTAAAGATAAGCATCTGTCTTGGTTGGTGTTCACCAATCGAGACTAGAGGTGTCTGACGCTGATGATAAGCTCGACAACGAATTTGAACTATGACTAGATGATGTGCAGTGCTTTGGATTCAGCGTAACTCAAACCAAAACTACTGTGATTTTTATCACTTCAATCAATAATGATTTGTTCAAGTAGTGTATATAGTTAATTCTCTCCAAAGGACCGTGAAATATGTATAGCGAGTGCCTAATAACAATGAGTGGCGATATGCTACTGCTGTCTGTTGGTTCGAACTAACCAGAAGTCCATAACGCAGGCGCGGATCGAACATGTGATTGGTAATAATTGTATATGCAGCTCTTCACGCACATTGCACAGGCCCCTCCTCACAAATTCTGTATGATCTCCCAGCATGGGTCGATCCAGTTTGTGATCAGGCCAGATAGAAAATGGTCCCCCCCAATCTGTGTAATCTTCAGCAATGATCCCTGACTAATGCAAACCCCGTCACATGGTGAATTGCGAAAAATCATCTAATATTTGCATTTTTCCAGAATACAACACAAATTTATATTAGTAGGCTTCACGTGTAATTGTTATATTACGCCGCAGGTTTTTTATTTGTTGGGTTTCAGATTGGAGCAAATTAAATGAACGTAATGTATGGAAGTACTGATTGTCATGTTCTCCGAATTATGAAATAAAAACAAAAGGAACACTCAGATCCCTTTCATCTTTACCGCATTGTCATCCTGTTTTATTTGAGATTAGGCTTATTATACTAGGAAGGATGTAGAAAAATGTTATTCCCCTGTGGTTGATAAATATATGAAACAATGCAGCGGTCGACAGAGCTAATTAATTATTACTTGGTACGGAGCTAATTATAAGTTTTTAGTATAACAATTGATCCTTTTTCCAAATTGGTACAACTAGTAGTACCTGTTAATTATATTTTTCTAATGAATGTAAGTAGTGAGAATTAAAGATACAGACTTTAAAAAATTGATAAAACAGCCCATTCGTGGAATTTTATTGTAGCCTTTTCTTCCTACCAAATTCCTTATCAAACACTTGTCACCGAAATTCAATCTGGCAATTTTTTTCTTCTAGGTCATGTGCTGTGCATATAGAACAGGAATGTAAAACCTTTTCAATTATCAAAGAAGAAAACCTTTGTTCACCACTACAGAACACCTAATAGGGGATGGCATCATACATTTTGTTTTATCTGTTCCGATCGAGGCCTTTTCTCTTCGAATATAGACTACATAACTCATTTTATGGTCAAGCGTTAAAGGTACAACATTTCACAATCACTGTAACAGAAATATACAAAGGATATGGCACTATAGGTACCGAAACAACTAAAACCAAGTATCTATAGACCTTTTCCCATCCCCTGCGAGGTAAAAATTATAGAACCGGCACCTTCAAGAAATATAGGGGTGGCTTCTAAAGAAAACCGACACTCTTATATAAGCACTCGTACGCAACGAATCGACGGAGGTAGCGGCAAAGTGGCGTATTCGGCAGATTTGGCGGTCCTCTACCCCTTTCCCTCCCTCCGTCCACAAGCTAGTCTCGTGGTGGATCCGGTGCGACGTCGGCGGCTCACGCGTAGATGGATCCGGCGAAGACGGCGGTGGTGGTGTTTTCGGTAGGAATGTCGGCGGTCATCTATCCTCTCCCGCTCTCCCCTTCGTCCCCAAGCTTCTCTCGTGGGCGGATCCGGACAAGCAGTCGGTATCGGCTCATGCGGATGGATCCGACGAGGCGAAGGTGGCGACGCACGGCTTCATCTTTGCTTTTCAGATGTTGTTGTTGTTGTGTCTTTGTTTTTTTAGATGATGTTGTTGTGATGATGACTATGATCTAGAGTTCGCTATGGGTTGCTCTTAGGGAGAAGGGGGCGCGTTTGATTTTGGGGCGAAGCAGGGTGGATGCACTTTCGATGCACTGGTTTGCTAATACATCGAGCCATTTTTTACATCCCGAGAACCTTTAAGGTGCCGGTTCTTAAACCGACATTTTTAGAAGACTCAAAGATGTCACTGCTGGGTATAGGTTAAAATTTCTGGCACCTATGATCGGTTCTTAGCTGGCACCTAGCATGTTTTTCTGCAGTAGCGAATGCCTGTGCTCGACAAGTACTTGATGTATGAGGTGATACGGTGCTTACATGAATAACCAGCAGCGAAGCGTGTGCAAATATGTAAACTTCCAATTTTTTTCCCAAAATCCTTTTTTACAACGTACTAAATCTCTTTCTCCACCAATTTGATCTGACAAGCAGTAAGCCGTGTTTAAATAAAAAGAACTAACACTACGGAGAAAGCCTCATCTATTCTCGGTTCTTAACCCATTTTAGTCCCGGATATGAAACCGAGACTACGAAAGGGACTAAAAATCGTCTTCTTGAGTCTCGGGTGAACTAACCGGACTAAAGATCTATCTTTAGTCCCAGTTGGAGTTACCAACCGAGACCAAAAATAGGTGCCCTCCCGACATCTCACTACCCCAAGATTTTTTTCTTGCCAAAATCCCAAAGTCATCACACATACACCGAAATCAAACATCACAAATTTACATCTAGCAATAAACAACACATATCACGAGATACTTTTTTCTCCACAGATCAAATACATCTACAAAATCCATAAAATCACGTATCAAATACTATCACATCACGAGATCCAAATCTCGTATCATCAAACATAAAAAAATACAAAAGAATTTCAGATCTATGCGACGCCGCTCTCCTTCGCCGCCCGCGGCCTTACCCTGCCGCCCGTCGCGCGGGCGCCCGACCCCCGCCGACCCGCGCCGCACCTGCCGCGCGGCCGGCCGCCGCCGCGTCTCCCGCGGCGTGGGGCCGCCGCCGCCGCCCGCCGCCTCCGCGGGCCGCCCCCGGAGGCACGCTGGGACGCCGCTGCGCGCGCCGCCTTGTGCGCCGCTATCGCCCGCCATCGGACCGGGGTGAGGGAGAGGGGAGAGGAAGAGAGAGGAGAGAGAACCGAGAGGGAGAGGATGAGAGAAGAAGAGAGGAGAAGATAAGTGGAGAGAAGAACATGATGAGGAAGATAAGGAAGAGGATCGATGCGCGCGTGGCACGAGGAAGCCGAACAATTTTTGGTTTTGGTTTGGGTAAAAAACTTAAGAATAAAGTATGGATTTTTAGTCTCGGTTGGTGGCGACAAGAACCAGGGACTTAAAATAATGGGACCTAGAACAGTATGGAGATTTTTTTAACCGGGATTAAAAATAAGTCTTTTGTCCTCGTTGGTAACACCAAGCGGGATTAAAAATTATAGGATTTCATTGTGCTTTAGAACCACGGATTAAAAATATTTTTCGCTCCCGAATTTACAACTTCAACCGGGACAATTGTGGATTTTGACACTTCAACCGAAAATTGTTGTGTGAAGTCCCCCCAATAAATAAATAAACAACTAAAACTACGTGTAAAATATGTAAATACTTCACTACCTTTTCCCCTGAAATGATTTTACTACATACTGAACTTTCTTACCAGTTTCATCCAAATTAAAGTACTTAGTATCTTCACACCAAAAGTCCTTTTGGTAATATTCAACACGCCTATAATTTTTCTTCGTGAGATAGGCCATATCACTTACCAACATATCGATGTGCATTGGAAACTTCATGGCTAAAGGCGTGAAGCATCTTCGGAATCTTCACCAAACGAGGAAGAAAGTATCTCTTGATTGCCGTAACGACCAAAAGACTAAACCATCTCAGTCATTGTCCAATGAACAACATCAACTTGACCAAACGCTCACTTTTTCATTGACGTACGTACAACTAGTCAGTCACCAGCGATCTCATTACCAGAAGTCCCCTAGCACGCATTGCACAACTTGATTAATGTGTACCGGATGCTCGAATCACATGTAAACTGAATGCTAGCTGCAGGTCAAGTCGAACTACCCCGAGTAAATCAAAAAAGACGAGAGTTAGAAAGAGACATTCCTCCAAATATTTATTTTTAAAAAATTATTAACGTGTAGATAATTAAATATGAGACCTCAGGACTGAATTTGTCACTACAATATCAAATACATGTCTAAAGCACTCGCTACTATAGAAAACGACCTGATCCCATACGAAACGCACGTCAATCCTTCTATATAAAGTAGCCGTTGCCTGAAGCTGCCATCTATAGTCATAACCAACAGTGAGGAACAGCAACAAAACTAGCCAAGAATCTCTCTGCTTTCTCTGCTTCCCACCAACCACACACACTCACAGCATTGGTCATGGAGGTCACCCCCAACCACACGCAGACCGTCGCCGGCTGGGCCGCCATGGACGAGTCCGGCAAGATCGTGCCTTTCGTCTTCAAGAGAAGGTATGGCCCAACGCGAACTAGCTAACACAGATCGTTGATGAAGAAGAAGTGATTCACTTGGATAAATTTAAAGTAACACGTAGTTGAGAAAGAGATTTGCATGGGTGGTTCCAGGGAGAACGGGGTGGACGACGTGACGATCAAGGTGATGTACTGCGGGATGTGCCACACCGACCTGCACTTCATCCACAACGACTGGGGGATCACCATGTACCCGGTGGTGCCGGGGCACGAGATCACCGGCGTGGTGACCAAGGTGGGCAGCAACGTGGCCAGGTTCAAGGTCGGCGACCGCGTGGGCGTGGGGTGCATCGCGGCGTCGTGCCTCGACTGCGAGCACTGCCGGCGGTCGGAGGAGAACTACTGCGACAAGGTGGCGCTCACCTACAACGGCATCTTCTGGGACGGCAGCGTCACCTACGGCGGCTACTCAGGCATGCTGGTAGCGCACAAGCGGTTCGTGGTGAGGATCCCGGACAGCCTCCCGCTGGATGCCGCGGCGCCGCTGCTGTGCGCAGGCATCACGGTGTACAGCCCCATGAGGCAGCACGGCATGCTGCAGGCCGGCCGGCGGCTCGGCGTCGTCGGCCTCGGCGGCCTCGGGCACGTCGCTGTCAAGCTCGGCAAGGCGTTCGGCCTCCACGTCACCGTCATCAGCACGTCTCCGGCCAAGGAGCGCGAGGCTAGGGAGAGCCTCAAGGCCGACAACTTCGTCGTCAGCACCGACCAGAAGCAGATGCAGGTAGCAATTACGGCTGAACTCAAAGCCAACTCTTCATGTGCATGCAGACTAATTTAATTAAGCACTGAAGTAAGTTAATTTATTGCAATTAACTAGGCTATGACGAGGAGCCTTGACTACATCATTGACACGGTCGCTGCGACGCACTCGCTGGGTCACATCCTGGAGCTGCTCAAGGTCAACGGCAAGCTAGTGCTCGTCGGCGCGCCGGAGAAGCTCTGTCGAGCTCCCGTCCTTCCCTCTCATCTTCGGTAAGAGGACGGTGAGTGGGAGCATGACGGGAGGGATGAAGGAGACGCAGGAGATGATGGACATTTGCGGGGAGCACAACATCACCTGCGACATCGAGATCGTGTCCACGGACAGGATCAACGATGCGCTCCAGGCTGGCGCGCAACGACGTCCGCTACCGCTTCGTCATCAACGTTGGGGGCGACTCGGCCAAGCTCTAAGATGTTGATACTATCATCCAACCTATCTCCATGCCTTTCCTTTATTGGAGGCTCTGCACGCAGAATGGGACAGTTGTAGGTGTCGTTTTCTCGTTGGCCATGTGGAGTACCTGTATACCGTGTGTGTACTCATTACTGGGAGAAATGATCAGTGGATATATACCAGAGATTAAGGGGATGTTTGGATATAGATATGTTATTTTGAATTATTAAATATAAACTATTTATAAAATCTGTTTATAGTCGTAGTACTAATTCGAGTACGAATATAATAAAGTAATTACATCCATGATTTGACAAATGCCACGTTACGCAAAGTAAATATTTGTTAATTATGAATAATTAAGTTTAATAGCATTCTGCCCTCTGAGAATTAGCCACCAACTCTATAATTATTTTTATAATTAGTTTATAATTTTTAAATTAATGTTCAAATCCATGTAACATGGACAATCGCATCAATTGCCTGATTTTATTCTTAGGCTATGTTTGCATCTCTGAAATGAGCCCGGAATTGAATATGCTGGGCTTATGTTACGATCCAACACTTGGTAGATTGAATGCTTGTGCACGGGTAATGATGAGAAATCAAGGTGAGCAATTGGGAAAAGAGGATTGGTCCACTGGGTGTACAGGAATTAAAGGTAGAAGGGGGAAACAGAGATGGGTGTGAAGAGGATTTGATAAAGGGGAAAAATACAAGCAGAAAAGGTTCAGGGCAGCAGAGCCGACGATGACGTTTTCATTCTAATCCGTTCATTCTTACACTATTTGGTTTTTACAAGGCCTTCAATAGGTTTCAGATCAGTTATAGGTGGCCACGTCTGAAAAACCGGTTCCGGGAGACCGGTTATCGGACTATGCACGAGAAAAATACATTATTGTGTGGCTCACTCCCATGTCATGCACGGATAATTGTGCATTATCCCGTCGCCCAGCTAAGAGCCCTGCGTGGATAACGTATTTTTCGCGTTGCAGACCGTTAAATGGACTACACGCGATGATGCATCATAAAACAACCTGGTCCAACCCGACAATGCCACATTTAACATGGTGTTCTCTCAAAAAAGAGGCACTACGAGAGGAGGTTTTTAACTCGAATTCTTCAGATTGCAATCACTACAAAAGGTAACATGCTTGATCTTCTCTTCCATTTGCTTCTATTTTTAAAAATTTTTATTGGTTGAATGTTTTTGAACTTTTTCAACTCGGTTTCTCTCTCCAAAAATAGGTAATTTCTTTTTGGTACACAGGAGGTTTTAGACTTGAAATCTTTGATTGAAATCAATATAAAAGGTAACATGCTTGATCATGTTTTTCATTTGTATTCATTTTTTGTAAAATTTCATTGGTTGAATACGAAGATATTTAAAATTGTTTGAATAGGTTATTTTGAGCTATTTTTGTAATTTGTAGGTCAAATATTTTGTTTTTGATTGAACCAATTTTTGGTAATTAATAGTGTGTCAAGTATTATTATTTCTTTGCGAATGAGGTTTTAGTTATTAAGTAGAATTTAAGCTTAATTTGTTTATATAGAAAGCACCGATAATATAATATTTTTTTTATGTTTGTAATTTTTTAGATAGATCGGACATGGATGTATGAGACAGGAGAACTCATCCGGTGTTCATGAGAGAAACATCAATATTTATTAATAAGACAAAGGCACACGCTTTGGAGGAGATAGGAATGATATATTTTTGTCCTTGACTCGGATTGCAAGAATTAGAAGATGTGTGGAAAGATCCGAATATAATTTAGGACACATAATTCTGCGTGAAATTGTGGAGAAATACAAAGTTTGGACTTATCACGGAAGTCGCCACTCTGCGAAGAGATTCTGATATTTGGTTCCGATGAGGCAAAGAATTTTATAATTTAGGATATGTCCCGTGAAATGACGGTGATTTTGGCATTTGGTTTTGATGATGCACAGAGGTTGATATAATATTGACCTTGAGGATATGTTGCGCCGCCGAACAGTGAGGTCCCGATGCAGAAAGCAAGAGAGTTAAACAATTATGAGGCGTTGCGAAATCAACAAAAGATCTTTTGTACAATCAATCAAAGGGATGTGACATAGATTATACGGTGTTGTTGTCTGTGCTAGAACTTCTTAGATTGAAGGCCACGCACCTGATGAAATGACGATACTAGTTTCAATGACTTGATGGGTCCCCCGAGAGCTATGCTTCCTAAGCCTAACTTGTTGGCGGCTAACACCTATCAAGCCAAGAAACGATATGTCCATTATCTCTTAGTGTGGAAAAGATCAATGCATGTATTAATCACGGTGTACTTTATCATAAAGAATACGCGACTTGGACAAGTATCCAACTTGTGGGCGAGTAAGTACAAAAAGGATAATGTAAAGGTCTGCAGATAGTGATGTTGTCAACCAAATGCATTGGTTGAGCCAGGAAAAAAGATTCCGACCATGGTGATGTGGTACATGCCAGTGAAAGATCGCATGAAGCGATCGTTCTCGAACCCCACGACGCCGAGTTGATGAGATGACATCAAGATGGTCGAAAGGCAGATGGAATGATTTGACATCCTACCGATGCTCGACAATGGAGAAACTTTGATTCAAAGCACCCAGAATTTGCAAACAATTCGAGAAATGTTAGGTTTGCGTTGAGCATGGATGGAATGAATCCGTTTGGTGACCTAAGCAGCTCGCACAACACTAGGACTATTCTGCTCACCATGTATAACCTTCCTACATGGTTATGTCAGAAGCGAAAGTACATTTTGTTGACTATCCTTATATAAGGGCCAAAATAGCCTGGCATCGACCTATATGTGTTTCTTGAACCTTTGATGGGGGATATGCAAGAAATGTGGGAAGAGGGTCTACGATTGTTTGATGCGTACCGCCAGGAGTATTTTACTCTGCGTGCTATCATATTTGTTACTATAAACGATCTACTAGCCATTTTTTTTCTCTTCGGACAGATTAAAGGAAAGATAGAATGTCTGATATGTCTGGACAACACATCGTACATATACCTGACCTCATCAAAATGTTAGTTTACATGCGTCATCGTCGTTTCTTACCACAGAAGCATAGGTACTTCAACATGATGGAACATCTCATTGTTCACATTGTCCTCAAATTAAACTTGGTTCCTATACCTATATCAAATATGGACGTCTTGAGCGATACATGGGCACGTTACGAAAGGTATGTCCGTAATCATGCTCATCGGAAGGCTCGATGATAGAGGGTTACACAACTGAGGAGGTTGTCGAGTGTTGCCTAGATTATATAAAGATGCTAATCCCATTGGGATACCGATGCCTCGACATGATGGAAGGTTATCTGGGTAGGGTCTTTGTGGAAGAAAATGCTTCGATGACAACGATTATAAAGCGGTATCGGATGCACGGCGGAGTGTTCTTCAAGAACTCGCCATCGTTGCGCCCTACATTGAGCAACATTTCCGAGAGATCGAGCATGCAATCTCAGGCGATCCGACGATTGGGTTTCGAAGAACGAAGCGCAGCTTTTCCCAATGGTGAAGGATCAAAAGCTACCGTGCGGTGAATCACTCAAGGAATAAATGATAGAAAGACTTTGCAGCTAGCCCAACATGCCTTGTGACCTCATGGCAAGGGTATGACATCAGCGGATATTCTTTGTACACAAACAGCAAAGACAGGAAAAGCTCAGCACAGAACAGTGGGGTTCGTGTCGAAGCATTGGACGCAATAGGGTAGAAGAAATCTTACTATGGGATCATACAAGAAATCTCGGAGCTTGACTATGGTTTAAACATTCGAGATCCTGTTCCTCGGATGCCAATAGGTGAAAGACAACATGGTAGATAAATTTGGATTGTGTCTTTGAGAACGGAGTAAAATGGACACAAGGATGATCCATGCGTCCTTGCCGAGCGTGTTGCACAAGTTTTTTATGTGAAGGACCCTTCCGATGAAAAGATGGACATTATTATATCGGGCAAGCAACACATCATTGGTATTGACAATATTGAAGACGCGTCTGATTATAATCAATACGATGTCATTTCGATTATTCATAGATCTTCCTACGTGGATCAAATGCATTGAGAGTGTCCTCGATGAATCGTAGTTTTCATCGTGAGGAAGGATGTTAATCCAAAATTGTGAAGCATTAGTTTGTTTTCGTGTACAATATGTTTTTGCGAGCGAATGTATCAAACTTATGGTGTTACAAGTGAATGTGTGGTTCTATGTGATGAACTGATATTTCTATGTGCATTGATATTTTTTTAGTTTTATAGTTTCACATACAGATAATGAATAAATGGAATAATTAATATGGTAGTATTCCATAAAATAGAATATACATTAATTAATAAAATAATTGTGATGAATTTACATTAGAATATGTGATGAATTTACATTAACTAATAAAATTAATATGTGATGAATTTACATTCATTAATTATATTAATATGTGATGAATTTACATTCATTAATAAAAATAATACGTGATGAATTTACATTCATTAATAAAATTAATATGTGATGAATTTACATTCATTAGTAAAATTAATTTGTGATGAATTTACATTAATTAATACCGGTATGTGATGAAATTATAAAAGGAGGAGCACGATTATCCCGTGCGGGTGACGCGGCCCGCGGGAGAAATCATCTTTCCGTGCGATAAAACCCCAAACCGCCCGCACTTGAAAAAGATTGACCTTCTCATGCGAGACGGTTTTAGCGAAGACCCGCATGGAAAAGATGGGCTCTGAGCGGGCGTTAAAGACCACCACCCTTGGAAAATCGTAGCCTATATATCACGCGAGCTCGAAATTTTTCTAAGTCCTCAGCGAGTCGAAACCACATCTAGCGCCGTCAGTGCCGAAATCTGCTCCCACCGCCACCAACCGCCGATCACCACGGATCCCCGCCTACTCTACCTCCCACCGCCACATCCCTACGCGCCGCGCTGGCAGCCCAGCCGCCGCCGCATCCAGCTGCCTGCCGCTCTCTCTCTCTCTTGCCGCTCTGTTGCCGCGCTCGTCGTCGTCCTCAACCCTCACCTCCGACGTCGGCCTCAACCCACCACCGACGGACTCAAACACTAAACCTCACCGATGTTGGCCGGCCTCAACCCACGCCACCGCCGCCGTCGACCCAACACACCTCCACCTCGGTTAGTAACCTCCTCTACTCCTCACCTCCACCCCCACCGACGCCATTGTGATATGTGAATGTTATGTGTGTGAATGTGATGTGAAGAGATGAGAAATTTGATGTGAATGTGAAGTTTTTAAGCTTATGTGAATGTGAAAGTGATATTGTTATGTGAATGTATATATGAATTATGGTTTGAAAAAGGTTTGAGTACAATACATATATAACAGTACATATATATTTGAATTATGATCTAAATTTTATATAACAGTACATATATATGAATTATGGTACAATATATATAACAGTACATATATATACATGGATTTTAATGTAACTAAAAATAATATGAAAGTGATATTAAGGATGATGATTTACCATGTGCTCATATGTTGAGCTTATATGGGTTTAATGTAACTAAAATTCCATGTGGATGGATGCTTGTATTGTGATGGATGGATTTATATTTTGTAGAAGTTGTTGTTGTTGTTGTTGTTATATATGCCGTGATGGATGGATGGATGAATATATTTAGCATATAGGGTACATATATGTGATGGATGTTTGTATGGATGAATTTTGAATGGATGCGTGATGGATGGATGAACAATTTATTGTGATGAATGAATTTTAGGAGTGCAAATGGACTATTTATTTTAGGATTTTAAATGGACTTAATATTGTAAATGGATTGTAAAATGGACTGTTATTTTTTGATGAATTTTGTTGATGTGAAATAGTTGCTATATGAATTTTTATGTGAATTAGTTGATGTGAAATAGTTCATGTCAATATTTTTGATGAATTTTAGATTTTAGGATCTCCCTACCAAACGACCTACAAATCTAATCTCCCTCTCTCTCTCCTCTCCTCGGTCTCTCATCTCTCATCTCTTCCTGCCCTATCTCACCTCACGCTTCTGAGACAAATTTGGCGTCGGCCTTCGGAGACCCCTATACGAAATCGTCAAATGTATGCATATGTATAACTTACATTTGACAATTTGGTCTAGGGGTCTCCGATAGTGGATATAGTCTTATTTTTCGAGGGAAAAAAATATAGTATTTTAGAAGTTAAAATATAGTCAATATAGAAAAACCTAAAAGAAGAAGAAGGAAAATACAATTTTTTCCTTCTTTCTCTTTAGGTTTTTCTCTAGGTTTTTTCTTTAGATTTTAGACTTAAGCTAAATTATTGTAAATAAATTATTTTACTCGATGATGAACGGAGCCATTCAAACATGTTGCAAATTGCAACATGCAAACACGATTCGAATTATTTAGGCGTATTGAAGACTAGGTGGCAAGCAAAGATCTCCGCATCAATCCTTGTGTCAAAGGTCACAACGGAGATCTTCGCTTGCCACCGACTACCAGCCTCATGCTACACATGTACACCTCATATATACACCAT
Source organism: Oryza australiensis (assembly GCA_019925245.2). NCBI lineage: Eukaryota > Viridiplantae > Streptophyta > Magnoliopsida > Poales > Poaceae > Oryza > Oryza australiensis. The sequence goes on from JAIFGZ020000760.1 coordinate 58,169, forward strand.
ATTACAACTGTCTACTCCCTTCGTTCACAAATTTCACAAATTGTGTGTTATGAACGATTGTTGATCAAATGTCGAACGAGAAAGCTTCCTCGGAGGCACCCAACGTCAAACCAATGCAAGAGTCTTCGAGCGAAGGCACATGGCGGACACCAAGCGATCCTTTCGAGCTCGAATTACGCCCACCCTCCGGTTGAAGAAGATCCGACTACATCCCTATCGGGCAGCGTAAGTCGAGTCGTATTTTTATGAACTGACCGGTGTACCTCACCGGATCGCGTTTAATGTTTTCTGTTCTACAGACAGATGGAAACAAGGTGCCGCTCAAAAAGAAAGGCAGCCAAGTCTGTCGTCATAGCCAAAGTCGAGACGGACACAACAACGTCCGGTCCGTGGCGGCACGACACGTGGCGGCGCCGGAGGACGTCAAAAGAAAAGACATGATCGAGAAGTAAGAACCAACCCCCAAGGAGACATACTATATCACCTCTCGAACTAGGATGGGAAGCGGTGGAGCCCAAGGTAGCAATGACAAAATTTACGAGCACTTGCGGGGTACTTGTCGAACCACGGACCTTCAATGTAGATTCCCGGGAGCGAGTGGATGACAACTTTGAAGAACTTCATGGAATGAGTTGCGAAGTGGCTTGTATATCTGCTGGTTCGGAGGCTCAGGAAAAGAGTTTGCCTTGATAAAGATGGCGCATCGGTGGAGCGGCGGAAATCGGACATGAACACTCACTATGTGCAAAAGAACAAGTCTCTATTCGAAGAACACGGTGGTATTACGCCCATCGAATGGGACAGAGTTCATGGCGAAGATGACAAGCCACGAAGCCTTAGCGCGGAGGAAAAGATATCGACCTAGCAAAAAGGAACAAGTATCCGCACCGATTGGGCTCTAGCGGCTATGATGGCCACGTAGAGAAGTGGCGAAACAACGAAGAAAAGTTTGCCGCCTAAGGAAAGCCCCTGCTTGTAGATGCACTAAAGGAAAGAATAAAAACTAGGTTTGGGCACGGAGCACGGGCCAAGTCACCGACGAGGGAGAGATCCTTTTCGAGGATCCGGATATCGCGTGTGATAACTAGTCTAAAGGACATTGAGGAGAAAGAGAAGTCGGGGGATTCATTGCCAAGAGGGAAAATGATCACTTGATAGTGCATTGGGCAACCCAAACATTCGGGCGAGTAAGGGGTGTATCGTCAAGGACAAGTTGGAAGGAAGGGTTTCCGGCTAAAGTTACAAGAGTGGGACAGTACAAACAGAAATTGGAAGAGAGATAGCAAAACAAGTTGAAGAACATTTCTACTCTCTTGTTGCACGACATACGATAGATGGTGGGTAGAGATAAAAAAACTGTTCCATCAACGATCCTCCTACTACATCACCTCACCTTTTGAGCGAGATCCCTCGGAAAGTTTTAAACTTTAAACATTTTCCTTTCTTTGAGCGATCGAGCGGTCTGTCTTGCTAATACTTGAGTCTTTTCTCCTTGCAAATGACAAGAAATGGATCCGTCGAAGGTAGGTAATTTTGAGGCCACATCAGTACCGCTCGGGGAAGCGCCAAAGTTAAGGACCCTTTTGCATGGGCAAACACGCAAGCCAACGCGTCAAAGGCACTCTGGCTGCGCGGCCGTTGGCACACTTGCCAAGAAGCGAAGAAAAAGAAACCAAGCGCACAGCCGACAGGCACCTCCCATCCATCGACCCAAGTGTCGACCAAGCACTCAACGAAGAAGTCATGGATGAGGAAATGTCTCGAGCCATCGAGGAGGCAGCGAATCAAGTAATCGAGCCATAACTCGGTGAGCCCACCGTTGACGCCGTCTCCTCCAAGCCCTCCCGCAAGAAACGGCCGGTAAGTCCTTCTCTTGTCAAATCGGTTCATGAGCCTTGATCACCTCAATTCTTGACCAAATTTTCCTCGTAGGTCAAAAGGCTAGCTGGTCGCACTCCCCGTCTGTTTCACCGATAAACCTCTAGACTTGCCTTTTCCTTGCCTTGCTCCCCTTTCGTCTGAACTAACACTTCATCTCTTGTGCAGCCTCCTCGGTCTCCATCGGCTGCCCAAGTCTCAAGCAAGCACAATTAAACGACCGCGGGTTGTCATGATGCCGAAGATGTCGTTGGGCCGATCGACGAACATACTGAGGAGGTGGCCACATCAGCCAGTGATCATGATGAGGAGGCCGTTGCTCCAATCAGTTCGGCCGCCGAAGAAACGGTTGCTCCAGTCCCTATAGCAAGGGTAAGCCTTGCTCCTTCCCTCTTTTTAGTCCTTGAATAATCGGCTACTTTCTGACTCGTGATCTGTCCTCTCCATCTCTTTTGCAGACCCTGGCCGATTTTTGTCCTTTGATATTAAGGAGCTCCTTAGTGATGAAGAAGGCGAAGAAACTAGTCCGGACAAAGCTATAGCCGACGAACTTAAAAGCAAACTCCAAGACATCCGCAATCAGCTAGATATCTATGTGGATTGCCTGGTTGTGGAATGTGGATCGTCCAGGTCATGGTTCTTCGAGATTGAGAACCAACTCCCGAAAGATCTGGGCACCAAGATCTCAAAAGTTGTCTACATCGACCTGCATCGGCCTAAGTTAGGGCGTGCGATGCAAAGAATGATAGAGATAGCCGCCCAGGCCGATGTAACGACTAGGATCGAAGCAACGGTTAAGGATGTGGAAGCCAAGAGCGGCTTAAGCAGGCCCGACGGGCGGTCCATCAACCTCACAAGCCCGGATTGCCGATCTCAAGCTCGAGGAAGCCGGTTTCTTCTGCTGCGAGTTTGAACAATGCTGAACGAAGATTGCCGCCGAGAAACGGCTACTAGCCGATCCGTCCAAAGCCAGAGGACCAAGAAGCGCATTGATGGCCATGATCAAGCATTTGAAGGAACGCATAAGTCGGCCAAAGTGGTCCCCGGCTCGATGCGAAAGATCTGGATGTGATTGACAAAGTGAACGCCGTCAAGACTTCAGCTATCTCGGCCATAGATGCATTCTTGGGCATGTAATAGGACTCGGTTTCGAAAGTGTTAACCTTGTGTAAACAATATTTTGTAATCGGCTCGTTGACCTTAGTCTCATTCCTTCTACCAATTTAAAATTTGAACGCCTTGAAAATTTTTGAAAACTTGCTAAGTCGATTCTGGTGTTGTATATGTATATGCCCCTAGTTTTGTCGATGATGACTGCGGCATTGATAAAAGTAGTGTTCTTAACAAACCAAGGCGTGTCGGGCTGTGAGGGCGATGGCGGAAAACCGAGAGGGGGAAAAACTTAGAAAAATGGTCTAAAGGCGTGCGGGTATCCCACCACATTGGCTAACACGAATCGGCCACGCATTAGCCGAATCATCGGTTGATCCAAACACTTGGGTAATACTTCTTTAGATATTTGCCGTTGAGCCCTCCCAAACACTTCTCCATCCAAACCTTCTAGCATATAAGCTCCTTTGGATACGCATTTGTGGATCTTGAAAGGCCCTTCCCAATTCGGTGACCATTTGTCAAACTTATTATCTCGTGATCCGATCGGCAATATCAATTTCCAAACGAGTTCGCCTTCTTCAAATGATTTAGGCACAACCTTCTTGTTATAATGACGGGCTACTCATTCCTTATCTCTTGTTACTTTTTCCAAGGCCCATCCGTGACAAAACTAGATCTTCGATTCATCTACCATCATGTCGTAGTAATCATCGGCTGTAAGCGATCTTGTAATTGAACCCTTATTGAGCCGATGATGTTTTTCCATGGCGGGGTGCTTCATGCCCATAGACCGGTTTATATGGAGGGACTTGGATAGATCCGTGACAAGCCATCGATAGGCCTAGAGTGATTCGGTAAATCAATTGTGCCATTGCTTAGATATTGCGATCTTCCTCTTTATCGCTTGATTAGACTCTTGTTTGAGGCCTCGCACTGTCCGTTGCTTTGAGCATAATACGGCGAAGAATTGAGCAACTTGATGCCCATGCCGTCGGCAAACGAACAAAGTCGTCCGATATGAAGATAGATCCACGATCATTTTGTTATTGTCGAGGACATTAAATCGGTATATAATGTGCTCCTTAACAAACTCAATTGCGTCCTTTGAATCAACCTTCTTTAAAGGAATTGCTTCCACCCATTTTGTGAAATAATCTATTGCCACCAATATTAATTTTTGTCCCTTGCTTGAGGATGGATTGATCTGACCGATCATGTCGATTCCCAACCTTTGAACGGCCAAGGCTTGATAATTGGGTTCATAGCCGATCTGGTGCCCTTTGTATAGCTCCAAACTTCGACAATCCACGGCAGCCCTTGTAGTAAAACAATCCTCCAAACATCGTCGGCCAAAAATACCACCGCTCTTGAAGTATCCATTGCGATTCCTTCATGCACCTCTCCGATAGCCACCTTGGCTTGATCGGCCTTGGAGACACTTGAGCAACACTCCATCAATCGTCCGATAGTATAACTCTACATCGAGCAAGACATATCTCAAAGCCTTGTAGCACAATTTCCTTGAAGCCGATGGGAAGGGTTTTGCGAGATAGTTGTAGACTTCAAACCTCCGGTCGTCATTGTCATGGTGGCAATCTCTATCTCAACATCTTTTGTCATCGGCCCGTAGCCCGATGCCCCTTGAGCTAAATCATTGGCTTACATTCTTCTATCTGGGGATGTGTTTTAATGTTACTAGCCGAAAATCCATTAAATCTCGGCATCGTTGATAATAGATCATAGTGCATCATTTTGCACTCGTATTCTCTGATAAGCGGGCGATGACCAACAGTGAATATCGCATTATTTCGATGGCGTCGGCCTCAACTTCCTTGAGAAGATGTAATCCATTAAGCAACTTCGTATTCGGCTTGATTGTTTGTGGCATGGGTTTGATTGAGAAGGCAAATTCGAAGCTTGCCCCCTTGGTGATATGATGACCAAGCCAATACCTCATCCATTCGTGCAAACCAGAGCCATCAAACGTCAAAGTCTAAGGCATGATCTCCACCGAGCCGACTGAACCATCTTTGTGTTCTACGATGAAATCGGCTATGGCTTGTCCTTTAACGCCTTGGGAGCTGATATCTTAAATTGAATTTCGTTAAAGCAAAAATCCACTTCCCAACTCGTCCTTTGAGTCGGAGCCGATAGCATATATTTGACTACATCGGCTTTGCATACCACCGTACACTCGTTGGATAATAAATAAGGCCTCAACTTTGTATATGAAAAATACAGGCAAAGAAATAATTTCTCCATGGTGAATACCTTGTCTCTACGTCCAGCAGCCGTCGGCTGAGATAAAAGATGGCTTTCTCTTTTGCTTCGATCTCTTGAATCAGGACTGAGCTGATGGACTTGTCGTCGGCTGATAGGTACAGTTTGAATGGTACCCTTTTTGTGGAGAAATCAAGGCGGAGGTGAGCTTAAGTAATCCTTGATATTGTCCAACACTTTCTGCTGCTTGCCCCCAAGTGAATGCTTGATCGGTCTTCATAGAAGCAATGGTGTGAACGGCTCCATCTTTTCGAAAGATTGGCTATGAATCGCCTGATGAAGTTGATTTTGCCGATCAAGGATTGTAGTTGCTTCTTTTCCTTCGAAGGTTGTATCGTCTTGATGGCATTAATGCTCCTTGGTGTAACCTCAATCCCTCTCTCATGAACAAAAAACCTAAAAATTGCCCAGTAGGCCACGCGAACACGCATTTCATGGATTCTCTTCGAGCCATATTTCTTTATCCGCTCCAAAACCTTTCCAAGATCGGCTATATGGTTTTCCATTTCCCAGATTTGACAACAACATCATCAATGTAAATCTCGACCGAGAGAGCTGATCATATCATGGAAAATGTAATTCATGGCCCTTTGATAAGTTGCTCTAGCATTCTTCAAGCCAAACGTCATGACGACCCATTCATACAAGCCGATTGCTCAGGCATCCGAAAGAAGTCTTGTGGATATCTTCTTCGGCCATAAAGATCTCATTATAACCTACATTACCATCCATAAAACTTATGATCTTGTTGCTAGAAGCGGCATCTACAAGCAAATCAGCTATGGGCATTGGGTATTCGTCCTGGGGTAGCTTTGTTGAGGTCTCGAAATCGATACACACCCGAAGTTTACCATTCTTCTTCATTCTTGAAACAATATTTGAAACCCACTCCGCATATTGGCAAGGCCGAATGAATCCAACATCGTATAGCCGAGTGATTTTGGCTTTGATCGCATTATACATATTGGCCTTAAACCTCCTAGGAGGCTGTTTGTATGGCCGATACCCCGGCTTGATAGGCAGCCGATGCACAACAATAGATGGGCTAAGACCAGGCATCTCGAAATACTCCTAAGCAAAACAATCTTTATATTCCTTTAATAAATCAATAAGCTAGGATCTACAATGAGAAGACAAATTTTTACTATTGTATGTCGGCCTAGGCTGTCTCTAGGACCTATATCGATTTTTCTAGCTCGTCGTGACATAAAACCTTGCCCAAGCTTGCCATCATCGTTGTCCGTGGTGTCCTTACCGTAGAAGTTTGAGCCCTCGATGACGCCCTCAAAGTAATAATTGAGGCTCGTTGTCTCCAATAGGCCGTATGGCGAATCGAACACCTTTAGAAAATCGGCTTGCCAAATTTTGCTTAGGACAGACAATCAATACCATCGATTTCCCAAAGTGGCAAATCGGTGTTAGCAACGCTCACGACTGTCGGGTGGCATGATTTCAATCTTATCGCCTTGCCATTGGATCGACTTTGATGCATTGTGGAAGGGACTCAACGGTTCGCATGGATCCAGTCCTCCCAAGTAGCAAGTTTGTAAGATCCCTTCTTGTCGATGGCAAAGAATGTTGTGGGCACGGTTTCTTTGCCGCGCCGGCTCGACGTTCGGGACGCCCTTGGCCTCCGATAGGTTGCCGCCGAAGTCTTTGAGCACCATGTTCGTCTTGATTAGATCCTCGGCTCCATTGCCCGGCTTCGAAAAGTGGCATAGGGCATGAGGTTGACTCTCGCCCTCCATCGAATAGCATTTTTGACATCGACTTCCCGTTAACAAATCCTTTCACGTATAGTGGCTTGAGATGCCGATTGTCGGTTCCCTCGGTTTTTCAAAAATGGCTTGTTCGGGAGAATGCTAGTTTCGCCAAGGTGTCTTCAACACTAGCATCGGCCTACGTGGCGCCAAATTGGTGGCAATATGAAAACCATGTTGATCGATGCAATAGCTTTCCCTTTTCTTTAGCCACCCTTCTAGCTTGGTCAGCTGCGCTCTCATCGGCAGGATGTTCTTCTTCTTGGGGCACCATTGTTTCCCATCCCGCCGACGTTGTTGATGCTTGAATCATCGTTGGACCTCTTCTTCCGCCCTTCGCTTTTCAACCTCTGAATTCTTCTCTTCAACGTTTTAGTGAAGAGGTTAGAATGACACCATTGTGAGTTAGCCGATTGCTCATCTTCGGCTTCTTCTTCGTAGTCGTCTTCGTCTTCATCTTCGAAGAAGTCTTGGTGGATCGGTCCAAGCCGATCATGTACCGATGCCACCTCCGGTTAAGCCGCACGGCCACGGGGATGAATTGGGCGGGGCTTTGCATCGGCGGATCCCGTATTCATCTTCACGATATTCACCGCATGCTGGGTAGTTGTCTATCATCGGCAGCCTCATCTCGATTTCTAGAGAATCGGAAAACTCGCAACGCGCCGGTGCGGGTCAGATCGTTGGTGTATGATAACACGGAGGCCCTCACCTTAGGTTCCCTAACGTACGGCTTGCGGCCTCCTCTTCTTCTTGAGAATCGCCAGGCGGCATCGGTATCTATGCGAATCGGCGCCGATTGGCCGATCGGCTGGTTGGATGCACCATGTTGGCGGCGCAGCTTGATCCCCAGTCGGCCTCTTCTCTGCCTTGACCCCCTTGAGAGTTTCGGCTAAGCTGCACGTCATTACGTCGCCGCGATCAACTGCTGGGGCGGCTGGACCATGTTGAGGAAGGGGTTGCCATCGACTTTCATCGGCCAAGGTGAATCGATGAAATAGCCGCCTGGATTTGCTACGAAAACCTTACGGTCGTTAGTTCTATGGGAGGTAGAGTTGTGCCACTTACGGTACTTCTTCTTTTGAGTTCTTTGGCCGATGGGATCGTGTGGTTGGCGGGAAGCTGAATTTTCTTCTCCTTCAGCAATAAATCAAAGATCCTATTGGCCTTGGTGATGTCGAAGTCATACTTTTCCTCCCTAGCCGTTTTGAGCAGCCATTGCGACGATGGCCTTTTTATTTTGGTCCATTCGGTGCTACAACTTATGCGTCATCATCACTTGTTTGAGTCGGTCTCGACGATGACGTGACGGCCTTCCTTGATTCTAAAATCTTTGCTCGTGGGCCATCACCCTCTGCGCCGGATGGGCCAAGCTATCAAGTCTTGAGCCGAAAACCTTTCACGGATCGGTGGCAACAATCCATGAAAAGCCAAATCGGCTAGCTGGGAATCGGACGGCACCGAGGCTATAACAACGGTTCCTCATCTCTGAATCTTTGAATGTAGTCTGAACCGACTCCTCATGCTTCGCCTAATGCTTGTTAGTCCGACGGCTTCATCTCGTGGTTGCCGAGTAGAAGTAGGCTTGGAATTGTTTCTCTCAAGACCGGCCCGGCTGGATGGAATTGTAAGGCGGTGAAGAAAACCACGTAAAGGTTGATGCCAATAGCGAGAGTGGGAATAAGCGAACCCTCAAGACGTGTAGCGATGCCTCCCGCATTGCGCCGGGGATCGGGCGCGTGTTCGTATGTAAAAGTATTGTCTGCCGAGAACTTGGAGAAATGCAGGACTTTGTGTCGGTTCGGGTATTGATACCGATACATGTTGTGAATCTTTCGGTTTGAGGCCGAATTGATCGCGCATGATGTCGGCAATAAAATCGGCCAGTCCCGTTATCTTGGGCTTGCTGTATCGGCTCATATTGATTGTGTTGTATGGGTGCTTCTTGACATCGAAGTGGCGTCTACGTCGGTAATGTTGGTCATCTTGGCCTCCCAGTATTGGTATTGAGCCGGGTCGACGGCGGGAGGCGGCGATTCACCGGCGGTGGTGATTGGTCGGAGAAGAGCCGACGACCGTCGCCATTGTACTATGCCCCTTGAGTGAGATTGGCGGCGGGTTCTTGCCGCTGATTGATCGAATATGCCGGCTAGTTGCTCCCGAGAAGGAGGTTGTTGCCGGTTGAGTGACGGCGGCGCGGTCTTGAAACCTATGCGGATGCGATCGGGCGGCGGGACCCTCTTGGTGTCCCTAGCACATCTGGTGGTGACATCTCGCCGATTCCGGGTTGCCAAGACCATAGTTGGGAAGCGGCCTTGAGTGAAATAAGTCGGCCCCCGCTGCGGTTGATCGGCAATCTTCGAGTCGACCACGTGGCAATCATGTTGTTGAGGGTGTTGACCAAGATGCCACTCGATTAATGAGAGCATGGTGCACAGTGAGTCAATTCGGTCTTGCAAAGTGTGCAGTCCCGAATCATCTTGTTCTTGCTTTGGCTCCTCCATCTTGTGTTTTCCTTTTGTATCATCTAAGGAGGATGCCTTGAAGTCATCCATGCTGAATTTGTACTTCGGTGCACGGCCCTGGACACTGGTCTAGGCAAAAGATTGTAGATAGTTGGTGCGGTTTCTCCACCACCTTTTTGTAGTCGGCCAATTGCTCACCGACAATTGTTCAATCTTGACAGGAACCATGTTTTCCTCAATGATCTGGGGCTCTTGATGTTAACCATCATGTCGACTTTGTTCTTGCGTTCTAGCCGAGTTGATGGTCCCCCGGGCGTGCCAAGAAGCGTGTTGATGAGAAATCTTTCCCACGCGGGCTGCGAGATCTACTTAACTCCAGTGCAGGTCCGTCCTTGCCTACCTTTGATGAACTAGGCGTGCTAGTTGGTTTGATCTACTAACAAGAAATAAATAGATACATGCATTAAATTAAAATTAGATCCCACGGGATAAGTGAAGGCAAGAATTTATACATAATTATTATCCCAAAGTGCACTTAAACTAAGTGATTGGGATAGATCGTATGCCAAGACAGTATAAATCACCAGGCTAAAAGCGTGTTAGGGTAGTAATTATGCATTGATAACTTAGGATATTGCAAATCTAATATAAATCGGCTAATGCTCCAACATATTCTATAAAAAGATATTAATCATCTAAATGTGCTAAACCTAGATCAATGAATTGTCGACAAAGCATGACAAATTGATATTGGCTTAGGACACTTAGATAGATTAAGATCTTAATATAAAAGAGTTTTATATATATATAATAGTGAATATAACCATAAAGATAATTAAAGCGAGATAAGGTCAATAGAAACAAACCTTTGTCTCTAAAGATAAACATCTAACCAAATAGATGTTAATAATTCTAAAAGTGACATAGATCAGTATGATACGACATTAGAAAGCAGAAAAGAAGTATCGGATCCATAAAAACTGATGTAAATCCTCAGGATGGTGGATACAACATATAACTTGGTTCAACATCTAGATCTAGCTCTATCGGCTCTTGTCTCCGGGAGAAACCAAATGACGGTGAGATAGATCTAGATATTGCTCTAGATTATATGTCGTATATGATAATTTGTGCGGTTCATAACATCAAAACTAGAGTATCGGGACGATGTAAGCACTAATTTTGATGATATAAATCACTAATGACATGTAGTTACTTTACTTGGAGATCGAGATCGATGCGGCCCGATGCGAGATCAAGAACTCGTCAAAGAAAAGGTTTGGCGATGCGCCGAGTTTGTATTGATGTGTGTGTTGTTTTACGAGCCTTCGGGTCTTATTTATACCCAACCATAACGACATCCATGTAGGACATGGTTTCTACCTTATCTACTATCTACGGTATGACAATATCTCGGGACTTGATCCCATGTCGTATTACAAAAGGAATATCTAATAACTTCCTAATTTACGAGATACAATTGCCGTTACGGACCTTATCCATAGATGGCAATATCTTTAACGCACAATTTAGAGACCGAATCCAATACTTTATCTTCAAGTTTCCTTTCGGGACGGCTGACTCCATCTTCGCTCGGGATCGGCGTTGGCTATCTGGTTCGACTTGACTCAGACCGGCGGCTCCATAGCCGATTCAGATTTAGCCGATGCGACCCTGTTTCTCGCGCCGCGCATATCTTCGATTCTGCCTCAATCTCGCTTCAAACCTAGGGATTTGGTCACCAAATTTGGTCGTTAACAATGCCTTTCAGCCCGCACGCAAAAATCATTTCTCCAATAGTGTTATCCATCGCGTAGTCTATTTTTTTGCGAACACGTAAAATAATTGCATGTCAATTGAATTAGATGAAAGCAAGTTTGTATACAATGCAAAGCGTCGGGGCGCTTGCGGGGAGGGCTAGCTAGATGAAAAAATATCGCGATACAAGATTGTGCCCCGAGGCAAGAGAAAAACTAAAGATAAAGCACAAGCCTATCCTCCCAAGAAGCCTCCCAATGGCGATATGGCCGTTGCCACCCATTGTCGACCTTCTTACTTGATCCTTTCGACAACGACCGGGCGATGATAGGGCGCCATCCAAGATGGGTGCATTCTGTTCCTTCCATAGATACGAGGAAATCAACATAATTAGAGAATTGAAGGGGTGAGTGATGATCCCGCAGTCGATGCCGCCTATGTGGCCACTAGTCTTGGACCCAAGAGTGATGGTCCAGGGCAACATCAGATTATCCCAACGAGGCGAGGACACCGGAGCCACACCCAACGAATCAAGACACAAGTGAGGATGATATGGTTCACGGTCTCCCACTCCTGGGTGTAGAAGGTGCAAGTAGTGTGGCTGTCCATGCAGCGCCACAACATGATATCGGTGGTCCAACAATGCTTGTGCAAGGCCAGCTATATGAAAACTGACACTATGCATGTTCTTGCGTGAGCCAAAGGAGGTCGGCACATGCGAAGGAGTATTGCCCCATGAAGAAAGCTTGATAGCCGACGAGGTAGAGAAGACATCATTGTTCGACCACTTTGCCGGATGAGGCTGTCCTCCATCCCGAGGTTGTAGCTTTGTAGGGTGTACCGTGTCCTAGAGTAGGAGGAACAGGGCTACGGACGGGTACCATCGGCGCACCCTTAACATCGAGGACCAAGCATTGTTAGGAGCCCCCGGCTCACCATGCGCGTGTTGCGGGGCGCACGGGCCGCTTGCATGACATTGGGCGCAAACAAAGCTAGGGTCCGCTCGTCCAAAAGTCCGTCCGAGAAAAGGGTTTTTGGCACCATCACCCAACAACATCGTGGTGGAGGTGTTGAACATGTTAATCACACATTGGGCTTGGTCTTCTTTGAAGACGGCCCATACTCTACAACTAAAGCCACTTCACCGGGAAGGAAAGACCCATTGTTTTGAGATCCCGAGGCCCAAGCCAGCGTCTGTTTGGGGTGGCAAACCTTGGGCTAGGAAATTCGGCATTAACCTCCGTGGACCGAACCTGAATGAGCTAGAGAAAGGCCATCCGCTTCTTATCAATAGCCTTGATCACCCAACTGGCAGCCCAATCGCTAGAAGAGTGTGCACCGGATGGAGAACAACACGGATTGCACCAAGACTTAGTGGTCAACCATAGGTAGAAGCTTACCGTTCCAAGAAGGGAGTTGGTTGCCAACCTTGTCGACAGTGGTTGTAGATGTGCTTTAGGGATCTTTTCAATGAGAGTGGAATGCCGTGTTACTTGTAGGGAAGTCGGTGATAATACAAGGGAAAGCATGACGAACCATAGAGAGATCATCCTTGGAGCGGTGAATTGTGGTGATGGAGAGCACTTGGCAAAGTTGGTATTGAGGCCGAACCTATGCCAAACAAGGACAACATCTCCTTAATTAGCTCAAGATCATCAAAGAGAACCGGGTCATCAACATAGAGGAAGCACGATGGTGGATCAAGTTCCCCGTGGTTGGGGAGCTCCAAATATGAGTCTTTCCTAATCATGGTATTCAACACGTCCATTACGAGGATGAAAAGCATGGGGGAGAGTGAGTCACCTTGCCACAAGTCTTGTGATGGGAGAAGTGGCAACCCAGGATACCATTCACCAAGACTCGGAGGAGGAACCACAAAGATTAGAGAAACCCAATCCCATCATCGCTGCTCGAACCCTAGATGTGAGAGAACACATAGGAGGAGTGGCTAATTGTCATGCCCGAAAATTCATTAGTAATTTTCGAACTAATTTGTGCAAACAATGCTTGTCTAGGAATCAGTCGAGGTAGACAAATCGACAAATTAATATATAGATCCATCAAATAAACTAATGTGATTAATACTTACAAAAGAGGCACTTAGTCCTCACCATGAAGAAAACTGCAGTGGAAAAAGAAAATCTAGCGAAGCTTCAACTCCACTCCCATAGGTCGCTCAACTAGGATCTAAGCCAAATGGTCTTCTCCTTCGAAAACCTTCTTCAACTAAGGTTGATTGTTTATTGCAATAATGAGTACATGGAATACTCGACAAACCACACAGCAAGTATGCGAGTGCGAGAGGATACAAAGGATGGCAATATTAGCAAGAATTTAAGAATTTGTAAAAAGTAGAGTAATTAGTCATCAATATTAATCAATATTGGACAACACCCCAATGCTGCATAGGCCCAACCATCTTTGAACAACCAATCCCAATTGTGCAGATCTAAACTCCATAACAGAGCTAAAAAGTTATCATCACCAAATTATCATCATTAATGAGTAGGGTGGGATTAATCATGATGAAACTAGTTGATCGCCCATAACCGCGGGCATGGTTATTCGAATAGTTTTACTCTTATCGAGGTGTGCAACTTTACCCATGAGACACGAGTCCACACATGTTATCATGCCCCAAAGTATCACCACAATCGCAAAGGGAAAATCATGACAAGACCTTTCGTGTAACCTTCCCTAACCAATCGTACCACGGCAAGGTTTCGCCCACTCTCATGGCAACGGGCAACCCCTCAAGTGTCGTGGTGAATCCGTAGCCGATCAACCAAGCGCCCGATCGACCGAACTCCATCACACGCCCCCTTGCCGAACGTCGGACGGAGGAAAGCTATACTACAAGTCTAGCAGCTTGCCCATTCTTGCTCATGGTTCACCGTTTGTCTTCCGGGGTTTTACATGAACTAGTCCTTAATTTCCATGAGCACCCAAACAAAATCAACAAACCATGTGCTCATAACCACCATTAATCAAATTTCAGTTGACCATTAATTGATTAATTAATCATGATCATCCATCATGAGCTATCATTAATTATCCATTAAGAGCATATAAGTGAATCATTAATTGTCCACATGAAATGACACTAAAGTTTCTAAGCATGGCTAAGCAATTATTCCTAATCTATAACTAAACCATTATATAAAGTTTAACTAGTCAAATTATAACCCATGGTATCAAGGTATAGGGTAATCAATGCAAATTGGCCATAACAAAGGAATAAATTTATACCATCCCGATGTCATTCAAAAATATGTAAAATCAAAGTGTTTGGTTCTTCATTGGATGATGAACAATTGGTCGTTGTGGTTATTGGTTCGTGTGTTTTGATCTTTGGAGATTATTGACAATTTGGTTCAGGAGATAGTTGAATTTTTGGATAGTGAACAGTGTTGATGTTTGCCTGACGGTTTGACCCGGCTTATCTTGCCGGTCTTACGAAGGTGTTTCGACGGCCGACCGGGCGATTTACTGTGGTCGACCGTGAGCCATCCGATTGGTTGTCGATTTCGTTTCGGTTTTGGTTTCGGTTTGTTTCCTTGCATATACATGGGAGTTTCGTGTTCCTATGTGTGTCTAGTTGTTTATGCTAATAATGAGTCAAGTTTGGATAGCTTGTGCTCGGATATGGTATTCTTTGCTTAATTGTGTGTAGGTATTCTTTACGCCTCGGGAAAGTGTTGCCGTCAGTCGGTCAACTTGGAGATAAGGTGACGTCCAAGATGAGGATCATGCGGGATCTGAAGGGTAGAGATTAGTGCACATAATTGGTGAAGTTTCCATATGGCATACAATGGAGATATTGTTGCGTATGGAAAGCGAAATTTCGGTTTTAGAAAGACCGAGTTTGTTATGGTTGTTTTATATATAGTTTGTTTCTTGTACGGGAAGGTTTCCTAGTGGATTAGTTTTGTATGAGTAGGATTCATGGCTCTTGGCTGCGGATCTAGGTATAAATAGTGAGGAGAGGCGTGGCCTCTCGATATCGCTTTTTGAGTTCAAGTTTTAGAGTTTTGAGTTAGGGTTTCAAGTTTAGCTTGAGATTTCGTGAGGAGTGCTTTGTTTGCACTTTGTAAACACAGAGAGTTTCAATAAAGATCAATCTTCTTGAGAATTTTTTGTCTTCTTCTTCCTCGGTGCGGCATAACTGTCGGTTCAACGGATGCTAACCGGTCGACGGCGCATATACTATGGTGGTCGGGCATGACTTCTACACGGTGAGACCGCACGCACATAGGCCGGGCATCGAACTTCATCGGCATCGGCTACATCGAGCAATCGGTCGGGCGATCGGCTACGGCGGCGGTCAAGCCAGAAGGTCCACAGCGGTCGGGCCGGCGAGGTTACTCGGTTGGGCGGCGCGACACCTACGGTCGGATCGGCTTTAGAAACAGAGGGTAAATCTAATTTCCGCTAAGATTTGTTTTTGGGGTACTCAACCATTCACCCCCTCCGGTTGGCTTTTCATTGGGTATTTGATCCTACAAGTGGTATCGAGCCACGTTTTACGCTTTGGACATTTATCGATCTAAAGTTTTCACCATATCTAATAATTTTTCAACAAAACCGCATGTTTTCGATGGCACCGATTTCGCGTATTGGTGTAGTAAGATTCAATCCTACATCATGGCTTAAAACTATGATGTGTAAAAGGTTGCTCTTTCCCTACACCATACCCGATGCAATTAATCTGATGCTTTGATGATTGAATTTAATAATAATTGCAAAGCTCACGATATTTTATTGAATGGGATTTCTCATTCGGATTTTGATTGCGTTTCACATCTTCAAGCCAACGAGATTTGGAATGCTTTGAAAAACTTCATCAAGGAACTACCAACATAAAAGAACCGTGAGATCTTTTCAAAAAGGAATATGTAAAATTTGAGATGAAACATGCTGAAGCTTTGGATGACTATCTTGGTAGGTTTAACAAATTTTTGAGTAATCTTAGATCTGTTGATTCTTCTTATGACACTAATTATCCACAATCCGAGATTTCGCCACTTTTTGAATGGTCTTGACATGTCTATTTGGAAGATGGAAGTTACTTTAATTCGAGTCTCAAACATGGCTACTTTGACTTTGGATTCTCTTTACACTAAACTCAAAACTCATGAGATGAACATTCTTTCTTGGAAAATTGATTCCAAGTCAAGTGCTTTGGTTACTTCCTCTTGTGTTGTTGCTTCTTCTTTGGTGCTTCTTCATGTTTGTTTCTTCATCGGCTCCCACTGCTCTAGCTTTAATAATGCCATGTCCGATGAACAACTCGAGCAATTTGAGGAGAAGGACTTGGCTTTGGCCGCTAACAAACTCTCTCAAGCTATGAACAAAGTCAGGTTCAGGAAAAGAGGAGGACCAGCTTGGTGTTTTGAGTGCGGTGCTTTGGACCACATTCGCTCCAACTGCCCCAAACTTGGGAGAAGCAAGAAGGAGGACAAGAGCGCGGAGAAAACGGAGGATGACAAGCCCAAAGTGAAGCGCTCTAAGGAGATGATCAAGAAAGTGTTGAGTCAAGTCTATGCAGCTTTTGAGCCACTAAGCGACATAGATTTTGATAGCGTGGAAGAGAAGGGGAAGAGCATCTCCGGCGTTTGTCTCATGATGCGTGGAGATGAGGACTCTGAAGATGAGGACAATGAGGTAAGCTCACTTGAAGATGCAATTCTTGTTTTAAGTGCTAAGAATAAAAATGTGAGAAAATGTATAAAAACAAGAATTTATCATTGAATCTTTGAATGATAAAATTGCTAGATTAAAATCTCTTATTCCTAATGATGATGATTGCAAAAATGGTGAGGTTTTAATGCTTGAAATTTCAAAAATTAAAGATATCAACTATTCTCAAGTTTTGGCTACTAAACCTTGTTTAACTTGCGATGCTAATGAATTAAAATTAAAAGATGCTTTAGCTCGTGTTAAGCATATGGAAGATCTAGTTAAACAAGATGAGGTAGCTTGTTGCTCTAAATATTGCAAAGGTAAAGATGTCATGTTATGTTGTGATAATTGTGCTAATCTTGAAAAGGAAGTTTTCTTTGGAAAAGTTTTTGCAAAAATTTTTGATAGTAAGAAACAACTTAACATGATTTTGGACAAATCTAAAGTGTGTTGCGATAACAAGGAATAGGTTTTGATGCTCATGATTATTTCACCAAAGGTGTTTTGAATTTGACTAAAATGGTGAAATCTTAACAAAACCTAATGCTTTGAAAACAATTTTCAAATCTACTAGAAATTTGCCATCTCTTTCCGTTTGTTTAAAAAAAACTAAAACTAATATTTCAAAACCATCTGTTTCTACTTGTGCTTCTAATCAACGTGAGAGATATACTTGTTTGTTTGTGGAAAAGATGGACATTTGGTTGGATTTTGTTTTAGACTTGCCCATAAATAGAAAAAGGAAAGAGAAATTGCTTTTGTGAAACAACAATGGCAAAAATCCGGTTTTGGTTCGAGAACTTAGTCGGGCCGACAATGACTAGTCGGTGGGCCATCCGTCATGGTCGGCCTGATTGACAGGCGGTGAGGCCAAGGCGACGAACTCGGTCGGACCGCGAGTACGGCGCGGTCGACCCAGCCTCGAGGAAGTTTTGTGCATAGTTCAAATCAGACTTTTGTGAAGCGACAAGGTAATGTTTTAGGTAAGTTTGGTTCGATTTTGTTTGCGCATATGTACCTACTAGTTCTACTTCGGTGACTCGGTGTTGGGTTTCAAAATTTCTTATTTCTAACCCCAACACGGAGGCCTCGACATCTTTTGTTCGTAGGTATTTTGTGGCATATTCCCCATATGTGTAATGTGGAGACAATGATTGCTTTTCATGATGACATCAAGGTAATTTTGGATTGACATATTTTTTCTACTCTTTTGATTATTAGTTTTTATATGCTAGTATTTGAGGTAGTAGTTGTGTTAGTATAAGTGAATATGTGTCATTTTATGAGAACCTTTATGATATCATTTGCAATTGGATGTCTTCTTCAAAGATCTTTAATTTCTTCTTTATTTTTCCTTGGGAAAATTGGAGATTAATTTGAGGGAGTTTATGTTTTTTGTGCATTCGTGTTGGATTCTTCTCGCTTCGCTTTTCTTCGAGGAATTGGGAATCATTCATCCTTTTTGCATGTTTTGAGGGAGTTTTTGTGCTCTTTGTTTTATCAAGCTACATAATTAAAATTAATTGAAAAAGAGAGCTTTATCCATACATATTGTTGTTCATGTGCATGCTAGCAATATTATGAAGGTTTATTTGTCACTAGCATAGCTTGTATGTATTCTAGTATTTTTATGTGATCTAGATTTTATAGTTAAGTGAAATAATGCATGACACTTTAATCATACTTGAATTAAAGAAATATGCAATGTTGATACTAGTGCTTGTGTTGGATTTTAAATGCTTATATATATATTATGTTGCTTTAATATTCCTTTAAAATTGCTCATTGTGTAAAGAGAATAAAATGTTATCTATGAGAGAAAAATAAATACCGAATCCTTGAAACAGTCTTGACGACAAGGACGTATTCGATGTGAGCAAAAATAATGAGTACACGAATCCTTGAAAACAGTCTTGACGACAAGGACATACTCTGAATAGTTGAGAGAAAAATATGAGCAACAAATATGGCTCAAATCAATATGAAAATTTTTTTCTCTTGAATTATATGTGCAAAAGGTAAATTTGAGAAAGAATAAAGATTGTAATAGGTATATATATTTGGGTTTATTTTTCAACCTATGTGTTTGTAAAGATGTTGCATTATCAATCGTTTGAATCCATGATTTTTATTGTGTTATTGCTCTTACTTATAAAATATTTGATTCATGATTATAGTCTAGTGCATACTTGCTCTATAATGATAAGTTCATCTTCTTATTATTGCAACACATGACATGACTTGCTTTATGTATGGTGCTAAGCTCTTGAATATTCGTAAACATAATTCCTATGCTTGATGAATTCATTGTCAAAAGTTGGAGAAAATAATGTTGTTTGGGAGAACATTTGCATGGGAGAACAAAAGGACAAATAAAGTGCAAGTTTTTCCGGGTCAAGGGATTTTCTTTCTTTTAAAAAGGAGAGAAATTTTTTTTGATTTTGAGCACTCAAATGCTTTTTATCATTTTTGTTTTTAATTTTCCAAACACCAAAATAACACTTTTTATTTTGTTTGCCAATGTGTTCATTAAGGGAAGATTGTAAAATCAAAGTGTGTTTGATTCTTCATTGGATGATGAACAATTGGTCATTGTGGTTATTGGTTTGTGTGTTTTTATCTTTGGAGATTATTGACAATTTGGTATTGGATTGAATTTTGGATAATGAATGGTGTTCGTCCATTTGCCCGGCCCGGTCTTGAGCTTATGCTTGCCGGTCGACCGAGGTGTTTTCAGCGGTCGAGCAAGGCAGCTTACTGCGTCGACCGCCGAGCGATCCCGGCCGAGTTGCGATTTCTTTTCGGTTTTGGTTTCGGTTTGTTTCCTTGCATATACATGGGAGTTTCGTGTTCCTATGCACGTGTCCGGTTGTTTATGCTAACAATGAGTCAAGTTTGGATAGCTTGTGCTCGGATATGGTATTCTTTGTTTAATTGTGTGCGAGTATTCTTTACGCCTCGGGAAAGTGTTGCGGGTGATTGAGTCGGGCAACTTGGAGATAAGGTGACGTCCAAGATGGGATCATGCGGGATGTCAAGGGTAGAGATTAGTGCACATAATTGGTGAAGTTTCCATATGGCATACAATGGAGATATTGTTGCGTATGGAAAGCGGAATTTCGGTTTTAGGAAGACCGAGTTTGTTATGGTTGTTTTATGTATAGTTCATTTCTTGTACGAGAAGGTTTCCTAGTGGATTAGGGCTTCTTGTATGAGTAGGATTCATGGCTCTTGGCCTGCGGATCTTGGGTATAAATAGTGAGGAGAGGTGTGGCCTCTCGATATCATTTTTGAGTTCTAAGTTTTTAGAGTTTCGAGTTAGGGTTTCAAGTTTAGCTTGAGATTTTGTGAGGAGTGTTTTGTTTGCACTTTGTAAACACAGAGTTTCAATAAAGATCAATCTTCTTGAGAATTCTTTGTGTCTTCTTCTTCCTCGGTGCGGTGCATAAGCTGTCGGTTCAACCGGATCGCTAACCGTCCGGACCGCAAATACTATGGTGGTCGAGACCACGGCTTCTACCGTCGGCCGCACGCACATAGGCGGACGACCGGGCGCATCGAACTTCATCGGCATCGGCTACATGGAGCAATCGGGCGAGGCGATCGGCTACGGCGGTTAGACCGAAGGTCCAAAGGCGATCGGATCGGCGAGGTTACTGATCGGGCGGCGCGACACCGCAATGACCGGCTTCGAGAAGAGAGGGTAAATCTAATTTCCGCTAAGATTTGTTTTGGGGTACTCAACCATTCACCCCTTTGGTTGGCTTTTCATTGGGTATTCGATCCTACAAAATATATGCATAGTTGAAATAAATCGAGAATTTAAAAATATGATCAACATGCTCAAAGGAATTGTGGTTAGGATCTCTGTGACTTGCCTTGCAATATTTAGACTTCAATTTGACTTCCTAACTTCTCCGACAAATAAACGAACGATCCTCCACAACTACCAAAAACTAAACCTAGAACACAAAACAATAAAAAACACTAATAAAACAAAATAAATAGTACAATTAAAGTTCATAAATTGGTAGAGCTTAATTTAGATGAATTATGAGACTTGAACGACCTCATTCCGAGTTCATATGTATTAGTTATGAATTTTGAAGTTTTAATTAATTAAAACTAAAAAGAAAACAATTAAAAGAAAAATTGTGTCAGATTGATTTATTTTTGAACTGGAAAAGAAAGATTATGACATCAGCCCTAATCAGTCCACGGTAGACCAAGTTCACCGAGATGGTCCACGGGTTCTGAAATTGGACGGCGGAGATTGAACCGATCAAGATCCAACGACCGAGATTAAATCGGACGGATTGATGACATCGAATGCCACATCAGTGACACAACAGACAGGAGAGGGTGAGGTGGCGGCTAACATGGCGATGACGTGGACACGCCACGCGGGATCGCCGACAACCAAGTCAACACACGGCGGTGAAGAACGGCGGCTGAGAGTCGCAGGAGACGCGACTCTTACCATGTCACACCCCGAGTTTTGCCCTCTAAATCATTTAAATAATTCACCCTAAAACAATTAGGAATTTCTAGAATTATTATGGAGCAAACAATTAATTTTTAAATACAATTAATAAGTGAAAATGGCATGGTAGGATTTTTCTTAAATTCTACATGTCAAAATACATTAACTAGATTATTAGTGGAATTTTCATAGCACTAGAAATATTTTTAATCAATTAAATGAATAATATGCAATTAAAGTCCCCAAAATTATTTTCGTATTTTCCTTATTCGGGTCGTACGACTCCCAAATTTTCCTCCGGGCGGTCGGCCCGGCCGCTGCCGTGCGCGCCACCTCCTCTTTCGGCGTGTGGCCGCGACCACGAGCCAAGCTGCCGCGTGCAAGTCCGCATCACCTCCCAGTGTCCCGAGCCACCAGGTGGGGCCCACTGTCGGGCCCGTCGCCTTCGCACTGAATCAGCCGCCGCCGTGCCATGCGCGTCATCCGTCGTGCCCGCTCCGTACCACCCAACACCATCCCGAGCCCACGCCAAGCCCAAACCCTCTCCCCGCATCGTGCGCCGAAACCACGTCCCGCACGGCCAAAAGAGGTTGTGATCGTCGCTCTTCTTTCGTTTTCGTTCGAGTTTAGCCCTAAACCTCCATCCGCCACCCACCGCGTGCACGCCGCCTTCATCCTTGTCGCCGGTGAGCCCCTTTTCCTTCTTCCTCTCAATCCACCGCGCGCGCGCCGCTTGCGCGCGTCGTGCCACCGCCCGCCACCATTTTCTGTCGCCGGTGAGACGGCGGGCTGCCACGTGGCCATGGTCGGCGAACCGAGCTCGTGCATCACCACCCCGCGAACCCTAACCCTAGCGTGCTACCATGCCGTCCGATCTACCACGCGGGTAGAACGGGGACGTCCGATCCCACTCACGCGCCACCGTTCGAATCGCATCCATGCCGTAGATGGCCGCCACATGTCCCGCCGCGCCTCCGAACCCTAGTCGATCTTGGCCATCCGTGCGCACGCTGCCCCACCATTGCAATGTCATCGCGTGTCACGTCGGCTGTCGCGTCGTGGATTCGGTCCATGGTAGGCCAAGCCCGGCCACGCTTGTGTCGGCCCTATGCGTGATGATGGCCCTAGCCGACGTCGTCGGCGACGTGGCCATGATAAGCCAATGGCACATCATGATGATGTTAGCAAGGGACTTAATTGCGCCATAAATTAATTAGTCTTTTCTGTTTAGTTTAAAAATCATAATTGAACTTTTAAAATTCATATCTTTTAGTTCGAGCTCCGTTTTAGTCCATTCAAATTTCATTAAATCCAAAAATGTCAAGAATCCATTAAAAATAGTTTCTCATGCTATTTCGTAGACTTTTAGTATGTTTTGTTGAGTGCTTTGTTTGTCATGTAGATTTCGATAATTCCGGCGATCTCGTTTATTTCGATGTAGTCGCCGAGGTTCCCTAATCTTGAGCAAGACAAGTCATACTTAACATTGATCATATTGTACCTATTTTATTTAAATATCTCATTTTCCCAAATACGCATTTCTTTTAGAATGACTTTTCATGGGACTACTATGGCCATAGGAATTTTTACCTTCTACCATTGATAACTTGGGTTCAATATGACTAGATATTGGCTTAGTACATGCTTAGCCTGGCTTAGATCAATTAGCTCATATAAGGGAATCACACTAGTCAAATATTTCGGAGAGACTAATACCTGACAATGTCAAGTATGTGGTGTTTGTTCCAATATCTTGAAATATTATAATGGTGGATGGTGAGAGCATGGTTGAATGTTTTGCTAGGGTGCTCATGACAATTCAGGACCAATTCTCAAGAAACCTCGAAAGAATTGCCGTGCATACCACAAGCCAACATGAGAAATGGTTGGATC